>LBNU01033810.1:22224-51666 GCA_014162995.1 Artemisia annua
AAATCTAAGGCTGTTTATTAAGTATGCCAAAGATACCGTTAGTCGATAAGATTTTGGATATAAGATTTCCAAGCAAGCATCAATACATGGGACTCGAGTGGAGATGAGACGATCCAACGAGCACGAGAGTCATCATGAATTGGGGAAATCCTGCACAAACACAAACAACCAAGCAAACACAAGATTGGAAGAGGTCGCCCTCCTCGCGTTACTTATTAGATAATAAAATAAAAAGGATAAGCATGGGGTGCCTCCCACGAAGCGCATGTTTATTATCGAGTCGTGTAGCTTAGACTCGCCCCGAATTTACTTGTCCTTGGGGAAGCAAATGAAACACACAGCTTGAAAAGTGACGATGCCGGGATCAAAAACAACATCCTCACTCCCGGGGGAATGACGGATGGGAGAAGTAGCAGTAAATGTGAAGAATGGAAGAAAGATTTTTATCACCATTAAAATCAATTCTTCATTTTCAAAATCAAATTTTTCAAGTTTCATGTTTTGAATATTATCGTTAAAGCTCATTTGTGTATTTTTAAAAACCTTGGGTAGGAGGGATGGGGTAATTTCATCAATAAGTATGTCTCCCCCCAGACTAACGTCTTTCTCAAGATCGAAATAGAAACGTTCATACTCTGGAGGAGATATGACATGAGAAAGTTCACCGGAGAACTTCTCGGGATCAAGATCAAATTGAAACGATTCATATTCGGGAGGAGAGGAAAAAGCAAGAGAAGTGGTACTGCCACGACTCGTCTCCTCCGTATCAAAGGAAAAAGCATCATAGACTGGGAGAGAAAGATCGGGGATGAGAAGTGGGATTGCCACTTAATGCTTCGATCTTAGCAATTAGAAGATATACTTTCGAAAGTTTTCCACGAAGAGCTTCATCTTTAACCTCGTTATCATCTTCCTCTTCTAAGTTGACGAGCTCAGAAGATAAGTCGTCGATATAATCGATGTCTCCACAAGATAAAGAATCGTCATCATTGTCGGAATCGGAGAAATATATATATATATATATATATATATATATATATATATATATATATATATATATATATATATATATATATATATATATATATATATATATATATATATATATACATATATATATATATATATATATATATATATATATATATATATATATATATATATATATATATATATGTATATGTATATAATTAGTAATATTGGTATGGAATAATGGATTTGGTGCAAGGTACTGGTTATTATTTTCATTATTACGTCATGAATGGTTTTGCTTGTAATTCTCCTTACATTAGTTTTTGTTTGGGGCGTATGGTATAACTTAGAATATTTGAGATGTGGTTTTGTTTGGCAATTTTGAGTTTCGTTTGGATTGGTAATTATAGCAATACGACTACGATGGGTATTGGTTATGGTATTAATTTTAGTATTGGTGTCGACATCGGTATATGGTAATCACGGATTGGTAATTGGTTGTGTGTTGGTGACGGTGATGCAATAGTCTTAACTAATTCGACTAGATCTTGAGTAGTTATGTGTTGTATCTCATCTGCATCTGTCTGATTTTACATGTGGTTCTGCATCTGGTTCCGCCTGGTTTGATCTGAATCTGTCTGCACCTGTCTATCTGAATATACACGTGGTTCTGCATCTGGTTCTGCATGATTTTGTCTGAATCTGCTGCTGCTGTCTGTCTAAATCTGCTCTTCGTCTACCTCTGTTCGGATCTCTCTACCGCTGAATCGGTATTTGTCTGCTACTGTCTGCCTGGATATGCTGTTTGCATCTGTCCGTTTGATTTGAAGTTTTCTTGTCAAACTCTCAATATCGCATTGTGAGTTGGAGAGGAGGTATTAGTTAATAAAGCCTTTAGGCCCGACCCACTTGTTCGGCCCGTTTAGTTGCTAGGGTTAGATTGGTTATTTTCTATTTAATGTCTTGTAATCTTAATTATTTAATTGAATCTGATAATACGTTTTTAGTATTCCCTCTTTGATTTCTACAGATATCTGGTTAGGCGACATAGCTTTTAAAGATTTATATAAGAGGTTGTATGCATTAGAGGCTCGTAAGTCAATTAGCGTAGCTGAGAAATTGGGCCATCCTTCTATGTCTCATTCTTTTCGTCGCCTGCCAAGAGTGGGTGTTGAACAAGAGCTTTTTAACTTGCTTTATTCGAAAGTTGATGCTTTTGTGCTTCCAAATATGGTTGATCGATGGAGCTGGAGTTTAGAAGGCTCAGGTGACTTTTCGGTTAAATCCTCTCGTATTCTAATTGATGACCAATTTTTGCCTAAAGCTGATGTTCCCACGAGGTGGATTAAAGTCATTCCCCATTAAGGTTAATGTGCACGCTTGGAAGGTTTATTTGGATAAAATGCCTACTAGACTAAATCTTTCTCTTCGTGGAGTCGACATTCATTCGATTACTTGTCCCATTTGCAACTTGGCTGTGGAATCTACTTCTCATATTTTTTTCTCTTGTTCTTTGGCTTGTCAAGTGCGGAGGAAAATTTTGCTTTGGNGGAAGGTTTATTTGGATAAAATGCCTACTAGACTAAATCTTTCTCTTCGTGGAGTCGACATTCATTCGATTACTTGTCCCATTTGCAACTTGGCTGTGGAATCTACTTCTCATATTTTTTTCTCTTGTTCTTTGGCTTGTCAAGTGCGGAGGAAAATTTTGCTTTGGTGGGAGCTCAATCTTTCACTCTTACAATGAGTGGCTTATTTGGCTCGTCAATATTCGTTTGCCTAGCATTTGAAGGAGTTTCTTGAAGGTATTTGTTTGGTGATGTGGTGGTGATCGAAGCAGTCTAAGCAAGCAAGCTTGTAAACCACGGATCGTTGTCCCAACGAGGGTTGAACTGATCTCGTCGCTCAAGATCGTGAGCTATGTGAGATGAATAGGTTTAAAAGATGATTTTGTTTTGTTTATACTACAACGACAAATTAAAATGCAGTTAAAGTAAAGGAAAGCAGTAAAGTGACGCAAAGGAAGTAAGCAAGTAAAAAAGACATGTAATAAAGTGACTAAAGAAAACAATAATTAAAGTGCGATAAGTAATGAAAACGGTAAATGGATTTAAAAGACAATGTGTTTGCAAAGCGATGCGAGTAAGTTCATTAAGTTTGAGCTAATGGTTTGTGACGAGTTATTTTCCTTTCTCAAGATTAGTTGTCAATTAATCCCTTGAAGAGATTATAACTCTAGACAAGTGATTTAATCGATCTAGACTTTTGTTCTTCGAATAATCAAATCATAAGTCTAAATAATCTAAACGATTATTAATCACAATCCTTTAATACTCGCACTTGACTCACAAACTCGAGTTACTAAGCAAACACGATTAAAACTACTCACGACTCATTTTAAATAAAGTAAAGTGATAAAGAAATTAAAAGACTTGTAAACATTAAACGTAATTAAAGTATAAGACTAAAAACAAAAAGACATTAGACTTAAATAAGAAAACGACACTAAAAAGATTTTAGAAAATTTCGACAGCATAACGTTTAGATTTAAGAAAAATTAAACCTCACTCGATGAAACGATGAGGCAAAGAAAAGCCAAGCTCGGCTTGTAAAAGAAAAAGAAAACTCGAATGATACTAAAGACATCATACTTGCAAAAATGAAGTTCATACTCGCTAGCTACAAAGATCCATACTCGCTACTTATTTAAAGACCATACTCGCTAAATGTGGTACTCATACTCGCTAATTTCTAGATCCATACTCGCTACACAGTTGTTTGATACTCGCTAACATGGTCTTCATACTCGCTAAACCTAGGTGTTATGCCATACTCGCAAGACAGATCACATACTCGCTAGGATTCCATGTTCATACTCGCAAGAACTTCTGAAAATTCCCATACTCGCAATAAATGTTATCATACTCGCTAACCACTATCAAAACTCGCAAAACCCTAATCTTTAGAAACCAAACTCGCAAAAATAAAAAGGAAAATGTTATTAGAAAGCTTTTTACGTGTACTAAAATATTAAAATCCAATGAAGAATAGAAAGAACTTTTTGAAGAACTTAATTTTAAAGCTAAATAAGCTTATATAAGCTAAATAAGCCGCGACCAAACCAAACACCATGCAAAGTTGACAAAACTTATAAAAGCTTTTAGAAAAGATTAAGATGACATGAAAATAAGCTCAAAAGATTTAAAGACTTAAAAGAAAGATTAAGTTGAAGCATAAAATAAGCTAAAGAAAGATATTAAGACATGGAAATGAACTTGCATAAAAATAAAACTTACCTAATACAAAAATAAGCTAAGACTAACCTAGAACTAATCCTAAAACTAACCAACCTTCCAAATGAGGAGGTGATGTCAATTTATAGGTCAAGAGCTTGTACAAGTTTGACAATGTTGCACGTTAAGCCCTTGAACCTTTACAACTCATGAAAAGAACACTAAAACTTTGTTACAAACTACTAAACGTTCTTATAAAATTAAACGTAACACTAATGTAATCTTGAGGACTCGAGTTGACGTTTCTTCCAAATGTCTTCAAAAGATTTAAAAGCGACATCTTGCTCAAATGTGGAGGACTTTTCTTGAAATTCTCTTTGAGCTTCAATAAAGTGTCTCATGAATTTTTCTTCGAGCCTTTAAGGAATACATTTGTCTTGGGCTTTTCTTAAGTAAATATCATCATTGACTCGGCTTTTTGACACTTTTCCACACCTCGTGCTCGTTTTAGGCTTTTTGGTTGACTTTTATGTCGTTTATGCAATATCCTTTCCTGCACAGTCACAAACACAAAAACACGATATCTCTGGCGTTTAACGTTAGTTTTTGGTCTTTTTAACATTTAAACTAAGGTCAAAAGTATGCGTAAAATAGAACATACCATTAGTAGAGGCACTTAATGACTCTTATGTCTTCGTACCGATGAACCCAAGGCTTTACAATAGCTTTGGATAGGACATGGTATAAGATAGATCTAGGCAAATTTGACCATCTGACCCGAAATGAATATTGAATCCCCGAACGATATGATCATAACAAGAGTAGTAATTAGGTTAACACTACTTCTCTTTACTGATTTCCTTCTATTTACTTTATTGTCTTGTTATTACTTTTAATTAGTTTAATTAATCTTTCAACTCAAAACCCCCTTTTAAATGCGACACGACTTAGATAATTTCCGCACCTTAGCTCTTGGGACGACCTCGGCTTTACCATTTGACTATACCACACACGACCAGATACACTGTCCGTTATTGCGTAAAAGGTAGACCTTAGGTAAACGAGACTTTATAAATATTAAAACCTGGTCAGTAAAACCTGCATCACAAATCACATAAAGCACACAGAAAATGAAACAATCGACATCTAAAACGACGAATACTTTAGTTTTTACTGTTATAAAATCATTATTAGTGTGTTTTACTGGTTAATTTTCGATAATTTGTGATGTTGTGATGATTTATGTGATAATATGAGAGATTAAAAGTTAGGTTTAACAGAACAAAAGATATGTTGTGATGCTTTCGTTTGATTTGTGGTGGATTTGTATGTTTAATGGATAGATTGTGCATGTTTCAAAAGGTTTTACCGCGGTATTTGAAAACAATATTGACTGTTAGTGTATCACCTGTGATACAACAGTTAAATTATAGTTTATTGATAGTATATCTATTGTGATAACAAATAGTTATTTGTTTGACATATGATATTGAAAACAAATGAACTATTCGTACACTAACAAAAATTATGAAAATATTTTGATGCAGACTTGAATGAGACCTGTGCAAAAAACAGCATCATCAAACAAAAGAATCAACAACAAGTGCAATTGTCATTGAAGAAAGCACAACATCTCCACAAACAAATTGAAGAAGCTCAAACACCTGTCATATCACAAGTTCCTCCATCACCACAATTGATTCAACAAATAGAAGAAAGCTAACACATATGTGATATCACCAGTGATATCACATGTGATATGTGATATGTGATCACATGTGATATCAAAGGTTCCCCCGAAAGCATCTGGGAATAAAATGAAGGTGCTGATTGATGAACCAATGGAGAGGACAGATTTTGAAGAACAAAAGTAAATAGAACAAGTTGATGAAAACAGTTGCGTTGTTATGTTTTAATCTATACGGTTATAAATAAATGTGTATAGTTGACAAGTTGGAAGTCAATAGTAGGTATTTAGTTTGACTGAATCATGTTATTTGTCACAATAGATTCAAACTCATAGAAATGGACCATAGCGAGCAATTGTTTAATCCATCTTGATTTGTGAATATTTGTTTGATAAAGTTTTGAGTGGTATTTAGTTTAATATGGTAATGTGAAAAGTGAAAAGTGTCATACCTGTAGTATCACCAGTGATATTTGAAGTTGAACTGTATATGTGTATTATCACTAGTGATATTTGTATTATCACTTGTGAAATTTTGTATATTTTATAGGTTTTTTTGTTTACTTGTTAAGCTTTATTTTACTAGTGCTATTAAGTAAACCTAACAATTCAGAAGAAGAAAAAAAAACATAATAGTATCACAAATGATATACAAGTCCATGATAAAATTAGCAATGCTATTAAATAAACCTAACAATTCAGTAAAAAAAATCAATCAATCAACAAACTAATACTTCAATTGCAGTGACTGAGAAGCCGCCTCCACTTTCAACTACGCCGCCGCCCCATTGACATTTGAAACTTTTCCCTTGTTTGGACAATTATGTCTATTATGATCAGTTAAACTACAAATATTACAACCCTTCTTTTGGTTCTTACTTTTCTCAATAGCTTTCTCACGTCCACCCTTAATACGGTCATTCTTATGTCGTTTAGGATGATTCTTTATACCCATAAAATCTTGACAATATCACAAACTTTTTGGGGTGGAAGACTTGGCAAATCAGTCTCAACTTTTGACTTTAGCTCTCTCAGGTTGTCTACAAAAGATGTCCAGTATCATAGACAGCTTATCAGTAATTACAACAATAAGAAACAGATTATCAAACATATCACTGGTGATACTACACATATATCAAACATATCATTGGTGATACTACACATATATCAAACATATCACTGGTGATACTGCACATATATCAAGCATATCACTGGTGATACTACACATATATCAAACATATCACTAGTGATACTACACATATAGCTTCAGCAAAAACATTTATTGTGTTTGTCTATTAAAATGAAAGGCACAAAAACCATCTTGTACATAAAAAGTACGTAATTAATACGTTGGTGTAAAATCCAATAATGATCTTCATTATATACTCAGCATTAAACTCAGAAACAACACGAAAAATGCCAAGAACTCCATAAGCTTTTTTGGTAGCCCTGCAAGCATTTAAATAGAGCACCACAGAAAAGACTTCAAAACATTATAAGCTAGTTAATTACTATCCGAGTCAAGCTTTTGATAAGCTCTAAACTAACATCACAAATTAACATCTATTATTGCACAAATACAAACTTAATAGGAAGGATGCATAGATTATCGAAAAGTTCCAATAATAATAGAAACTGAGAAGTGTCACTCGACCTCAATCATATATAACTACAACTACAACTACAACAAATGGGTCAACCTACACATATGTAACAAGAAGCGCATAACCTGCTATTACGCAAACAAGACAACTACAACAACTCATATACGAGCCGATACTTAATCCTTCCATTTTCCAACAAATTATACTCAAAGTACTTATTAGCACAATATTACGATCACAAATGACTCATACCAATCGTTTTGATCCCTAAACTTATCTGCTTTTATACAATACAAATGTACCTAAAATTATATGATTACAAACTTGATATGTAAATTCAACTTAAAGACTTCGAAATCGCATATTCAAAACCATCAAAATCAACACATGATAATTTCAACATCAAAATATAAACAACTTATAAATAAGTAAATTAAACATCTTAACACAAACAACTTATAAATAAATAGACTAACAAAACCAGCTTATAATCATCAACTTCAAAATATCACTGGTGATACCACACATACGCTATAGAGCAGATTTAAAATAACAATTAGACAAAAAAAAATAGCATTCAAATGCAGTTAAAAAGCATAAATTCAACTAACAACTTAATTAATAAGCAAAATTACAGGAGCAAATAACAAGATTATGAAACATTTTTTACTCACACATTTCATCAAACACTTGGTGTGCAACTTGATAAGAAGCAATGTTAACAACTTGATTCACATAATTACCAACCGATTCAACAACATTATTAACCGCAACAATATCAATCAAATCTGCTTTTGAAACAAACAGTTATTTCAAATCAAAAGAAGCTATAAAAAATGATGTTAATGATCGAAACAGTGATGGTGATCGGAGTGTTGATGGTGATCGGAGTGTTGATGGTGATGGCGATCAGATCAGGATAAATAATTTTTGGAGGGAATGAATGAGAGCAGAGGAAAACATACACGAAGTGTTGCGGTGGAGTGCGGTGGTGTTGCAGTGGAGTCGCGGTGGAATGCGGTGGTGTTGCTGTGGAGTAACAGTGGTGTTGCGGTGGAGTAACGGNTGATCGGAGTGTTGATGGTGATCGGAGTGTTGATGGTGATGGCGATCAGATCAGGATAAATAATTTTTGGAGGGAATGAATGAGAGCAGAGGAAAACATACACGAAGTGTTGCGGTGGAGTGCGGTGGTGTTGCAGTGGAGTCGCGGTGGAATGCGGTGGTGTTGCTGTGGAGTAACAGTGGTGTTGCGGTGGAGTAACGGTGGTGTTGTGGTGGAGGGAAAACGTAACTGATTTATGGAGGGAAGGAAGAGCAGAGGAAAACACACACGAAGTGTATGTAAAAAATGAAACGAATAAAAAAAAAAGAAAAAAAAAGGCTTTATATGCTTGGGAGAATTAAGGTTAAGCATATTAAATCTTAGATTAATCTAGACTATTAGATCAAAAAGGATTGATGGTGGAGATTTATCCCTTGCACCAAAATAAGGGTATGCAATTGAATTTTTTGCTCAAAGTGGATAATTAATCTTGAAAGTTTACAAAAATAGATAGATATTAATTAAAAATCAATTTACAAGGGTTGTGTGTGTAAAATACTAAAATCAGAAAACGTATGGTAGAGTTAGTGAAGGCTCTTAGAAGTAGTCAAGATCTTTGCCATATTATCTGCTTAAGTTATTCTCTTGAATATCACAGCCTAACGTATCATTCACCATGCACACTTACATAATCACAATTCACACACACACACATAAACCCTAGAAACCAAACTGAACGGCTATAGAAAGATCATTAAGGTATTGATATTAATTAAGGTTTGATCGGGTACAAGTTTTGATAGATGATCTTTGGAAACGAGTTGCGGTTTTGTTTTAAGGTAATCATCACCTAACATTTTCTGTTCAGTAGGTTGTTAGATTCACAATTACGTAGTCGTCGAATGGTAGAGTTTTTGAGTGTCACCAATATGTGTTTTTCGATAATCATATATTACATGTCTGGTTTTGTTTTTTATAATGAATTTAAAGACTGTTTTCATGGCCATATGAAATTTTGAATTAGTATATGAGTGAGATTAATACAAGTAATTATATGATGTGAAATTGTTTTGACATGATGAATGATATGCCGAAAGCTTAGCATATATTGGAGTTCTAGTACTATATTATGTGTGCATGAAACTTGTATAGAAAGCTTAGTTTGTGTTATTTCTTTTAATAAACCAGAGGGAGTTGTATATGTATGTGTAGGCAAAATAGAAAAAAGAAGAATATGCATGGCATTAGTTATAGAAATTAATGAATATAATGAAGCTGTTATTTAAATTTCTAAAAGTCTAATTAAGTACTAACGAAGAAAAACTTCACCGACCAATATTCCATTAGAGACGGTTGCTTTGTTCTATTTAGGTATCCAAGATGATCAAATCATGGGCAGTTTTCAATTTGGGAAGAAGAAAGGTTATGGTTTTTATAATGTGCTTATGTGTATGTTTGGTTTTCATGCAATCACCTAAGCCTCTGGATAAAGTCCCACAAAAACTGGTTTCGGATGAAGTCCGACAAACACAAACACAAACACAAACAACAGTTCAAAAAAAACAAACACAAACAATAGTCAATATCCAATGGATCACACTTGTGAAACACATTCTCTGCAAGCAATCTCCAAACTCCAACGTTGTTTTCTCTCCACTTTCCATCCATGGTATGGTGGGGTTAATGGGGTCCGGGTCCAAAGGCCAAACACTTGATCAAGTCCTCTCTTTTCTCAAAACAAGAACCCTCGATGAGCTTAACACTCATGTTTCTAAGCTTGTGGGCTTAATGGCTGATGGTAGCTCAAGTGGCGGACCGTCTTTGTCTTTTGCAAACAGTGCATGGATTGACCAAAACCTTTCTCTTAAAACATCTTTTAAACAGGTTTTGAACGATGTTTATAAGGCCACTTGTAAACAAGTCGATTTCTGGAAGAAGGTTAGTTCTACTTAGTTTTTGCATGTTGTTTATGTAAATTAGTTTAATAGCCATGCAACATATGCTCATATTAATCAACGCAGACTGAGGCAGTCAGAGAAGTGAATTCATGGGCCGAAAAGAAAACCAATGGTCTTATCAAATGCGTCCTTCCTGCTGATGCAGTTAGCAAGGAAACCAGGCTCATTGTAGCTAATGCAGTCTATTTCAAGGGAGCCTGGAGAGTGAAGTTTGACCCCTCAATGACAAAAGACTCTGACTTCCACCTCATCGATGGGAGCAAAGTTAAAGTGCCCTTCATGACAAGCAACCAAAAGCAACTTGTGCGTGAATTTGATGGTTTTAAAGTATTGGGTCTTCCGTATTCACAAGGTGAAGATAAACGACGTTTCACAATGTACATGTTCCTTCCAAATGAAAAAGATACAATCCCATTTTTGATAGAGAAAATAGGTTCACAATCTGACTTTTTGGAGCAGCACATGCCAGGAGAAGAAGTAGATGTAGGGAGGTTTATGATCCCGAAATTTAGAATCTCATTCGGTTTTGAAGCATCTAATATGTTGAAGGAGTTAGGTCTCATATTGCCTTTCACTAATGAAGGCCTAACTGAAATGGCGGATGAAGGCCTAGGTGTTTCAGGCATTAATCATAAAGCATTTCTGGAGGTAAATGAAGAAGGTACAGAAGCTTTAGCATTATCCACTATGTATCTTACCATTGGCTTCAGGCATGAACCGGTCGACTTTGTGGCAGATCATCCATTCTTGTTTGTGATTAGAGAAGATGTGAGTGGAGAGGTGCTGTTTATGGGACAGGTGGTTAACCCTAGTGCTCACTGATCCGCCTTGAGAGATGTTAGTGCATATAAGATCGTCTTATACTCTTACTAAAACTCATATCATACAAATAGTGATGATTGACCGAGTTGTTAACGAAACAGTATGAATTGGGGAAAAACATTCTTCTGTCATTTAGTCAAGTAATTTTGTTGCCGTTCAGGGAAAAAAAAAACAAAAAAAACAAAACTCAAGTAATTTTGTTTCTGATTTATGGTTATCCTCCATACAATGTTTTATTTGGTAAAAAGTTATGCTAGTTCGGGAAAGTTCTCTTTTATTGTCTAAAATGATTACTAAGCTAAAGAATTTCTCTCCCAACTAGAGGTTTTAACTGGTTTTTTAAACATCTTCATACAGACAGTGGATGAACCTTAGGGGGTGAGTTACCTTTGAAGGCAAATGTCATCATAGACATGTGTGAATGAGTGTTTTTATTTGAATGGAAAAAACCACTAAGAAACCCTACCATGAAAGGAGAAACGAAAAAGGAACCAAACACGATATGCTAAATGCAAAAAATAAACCGTGCACTTTACTGTTACATCAATTAAACAAATTACCCATACCTTGTTCTAACAGAATTGGGTTTGGTTGTTGTTGTTGTCAGTCAAACAAACTTGTAGAACAAGTCACACAATTTACCAAATTTACCAAACAAGCCTAAAGTCACTTTTCTAACAAAACAAGTTATCAAGAGAATTTTTGTCGAAGGTAAAAATTTTCAGTTGCAACTTATTTGAAAGTTTATGCTTACATGTCATACTAGTGACTATCCAGTTAACTCATGTCATGTGACCACCAACTTAAATCGTAGCCGGATTATGTAACCTATCAACTCTGTTGTAATCTATTTCGTCTTGAAAAGAACTTCTACCTATATTCCGCGCGTGAGTGCTAACTATCATGTGTATTGATTTGATGGAAATAGTACCGATACTTTAGCTAATGCTCACATGGAAAATGGCACCATTAATTGAGTTAATTGTCACAAGAATTAGATGACTACTACTTGAGCTAATATTCACTTGAATTAGATAAAAAATAGTGCCAATACTACTAATGGTCACATGATTTAAATGGACTAACATTGGACTAATGGTCACAAGAATTAGATGGAAATAGTACCACTACTTACGATAATGGTCAGTTGAATGAGATGGAAATGGTACCACACTAGTACAATCAGGTAAATTGCCGACGAAATATTTTGGCCTTTCTCGACGTCATGACGTCGGGAATTTGTGTGTGCCGACGAAACTTAGTCGGCCGAGCTTAGTCGGCAATGCCTCGTCGGGACTTACTATGCCGACGTACTGTGCCGACGCTAGAGTGGGACCCACACGATTTTCAGTCAAACAATTTTTTGGTTCGACAAGATTAATGACGACGCAATTGCGTTGGTATTATATTCGTGATTAACAATTTTAATTAACAATTCGTATTAAGAAAATCATTACGACAACTATTATCCCGACGACGGTTCGTCGGGACTAAAAAGGGTCAAACAAAAAGTCAAAAATGTCAAACGTAAAAAAGTCAAAAATGTTAGTTTATTGCCGACGTCTATTCGTCGGGACTAAAAAAGTCAAAGAAAAAAGTCAAAAGTGCCAAACATTAAAACGACAAAATTTTTGTACATTATGCCGACGACATTTCGTCGGCAATTAATAGGTAAGCTGCTGCATGGCAGCTGCAAACCAGCAGGTTTCCAGATTTTTTCCGGAAATTTTTCCGGAAAAAATCTACACAATCCCAACCTGTATAAACATCAATACCAACATGCTAATATCCCAAAACAACTTATAACGGATAAAACACTTATATATAATCGCTAAACACCCTTAAATACATTAAAACGTTTCAAATTCTACAAAATGGGTATTATAATCTACAGATCAAGCGTCCGATAGCACAAAAGCTGCTATATCCGTAATGTTTAAGTTGCCAAAATGCCAAAGTTTACAATAATAACATAAGGATGAGTCAATAGCATACGGATGGATCAAGTGTTAAAGTTTACAAAATACGGATGAGGATCAAGGATACGGATGGAGAAAATGTTAAGTTTCCCCAATTATTGAGAAAGTCAAATTTGACCAAAATAATACCGACGAAACTTCGTCGGGACTTGAAAAGCACAAAAATTCAACGCGGGTTTGGCACGGTCAAGCGTCTTTTTTGTCGTTTAGTGTAAAATGCCGACGAAAATGTGTCGTCGGGATTTTTCTCGTCGCTAGTTCTACTTATTCTAGTAGTGCCACTGGGTTGTGGGTTCTAGTCCCATGAGGAACATGTGTATTGAGTACTTGTCGTTTAAGAAAAATGGTAGCAGCAGTGGATCTCCACACATTAACCAACATGTAAGCGTAATGCTAAAACTTTTGAAACATGACCTACGTAATGCAAAACACTTGAAAATTTTAGCTGCACATGATTGTATGAATGTTTGAAAGGTTGTTTTTGTACAGTGATCTCTAATACTCTAACTGCATATTCAATCATTAAAACTATTATGCTCAAAAAATCATTCAAACTAATTTTTATTTCTATTTTTCGTTTTTTGCCTATTACACTATGTGTAGCAACTCCAACTTCATAACGCACATAATTTGCAGAATTACCACACCAGCAATATACTACTCTACGCAGAGCCATATACGAGAGTGTGCGAGATATGCAACCGCACAAGGCCTCAAATTCTTGGGGACTCAAAATTTATATTCTGTTATATACTTCTGGTTTCAAAGTCACTTCCAACAAAAAAAAGTGTTAGCGATATATGATTTTATGTTTTAAATATTGGTTAAACTATACTTCACGCGAGTGACCACGATTCAAATAAAAAGTAAAGTTAGATCACTAATCTTTCAATAGTTGCTACGATATATCAATTATCATCATGTTCAGTTATCCCTCAAACTTTTGCACAGGGCCACCATTAACTTAGCTACACCCGTGCTTCTACGTCGCCCCCCCGTGTGATATCTCAAAGCTGATGTGGCCAAGCTAACCTATTCAAAAAAGAGGGGGAATTTATCAGGTTTGCATCTGTATGGTGGTGGACTCAAACGCCATGAACTAGTCAGCCATATTTGGACGGATTCGGAGGTAACATGGTGTTGGTCCCAAAATTTGGGTAAAACATGAATGTGANCAATTATTGAGAAAGTCAAATTTGACCAAAATAATACCGACGAAACTTCGTCGGGACTTGAAAAGCACAAAAATTCAACGCGGGTTTGGCACGGTCAAGCGTCTTTTTTGTCGTTTAGTGTAAAATGCCGACGAAAATGTGTCGTCGGGATTTTTCTCGTCGCTAGTTCTACTTATTCTAGTAGTGCCACTGGGTTGTGGGTTCTAGTCCCATGAGGAACATGTGTATTGAGTACTTGTCGTTTAAGAAAAATGGTAGCAGCAGTGGATCTCCACACATTAACCAACATGTAAGCGTAATGCTAAAACTTTTGAAACATGACCTAGATAATGCAAAACACTTGAAAATTTTAGCTGCACATGATTGTATGAATGTTTGAAAGGTTGTTTTTATACAGTGATCTTTAATACTCTAACTGCATATTCAATCATTAAAACTATTATGCTCAAAAAATCATTCAAACTAATTTTTATTTCTATTTTTCGTTTTTTGCCTATTACACTATGTGTAGCAACTCCAACTTCATAACGCACATAATTTGCAGAATTACCACACCAGCAATATACTACTCTACGCAGAGCCATATACGAGAGTGTGCGAGATATGCAACCGCACAAGGCCTCAAATTCTTGGGGACTCAAAATTTATATTCTGTTATATACTTCTGGTTTCAAAGTCACTTCCAACAAAAAAAAGTGTTAGCGATATATGATTTTATGTTTTAAATATTGGTTAAACTATACTTCACGCGAGTGACCACGATTCAAATAAAAAGTAAAGTTAGATCACTAATCTTTCAATAGTTGCTACGATATATCAATTATCATCATGTTCAGTTATCCCTCAAACTTTTGCACAGGGCCACCATTAACTTAGCTACACCCGTGCTTCTACGTCGCCCCCCGTGTGATATCTCAAAGCTGATGTGGCCAAGCTAACCTATTCAAAAAAGAGGGGGAATTTATCAGGTTTGCATCTGTATGGTGGTGGACTCAAACGCCATGAACTAGTCAACCATATTTGGACGGATTCGGAGGTAACATGGTGTTGGTCCCAAAATTTGGGTAAAACATGAATGTGATTAAGAAACTGAAGACAAGTTTTAGACAAGACCCATTTGACAACTAATAACACCATTCATACTTTTCAATGTTTATAATTCTTATTAGAAATGAATTAGAGAATCACAAGGGATAGTTGTGGAACACTATCCTAATTGAATGACAAATGAAACTCTCCTAGAAATGAATCAAACCTTGCTAGCTTAGCTTATGATTCAAGGAGAGGAGGATTGTATCACCATAATACATTTGTATTATTTTTTGTATTTAGAATCTCTAACTATCTCTCTATCAAACGTTTTCTTATATAGGTAGGGATACGGGGGTAACATGTTAGGTCTTCAATACGTGTCAAGTATTTGGAGACGTATACTTTCTATTAAATGCTTCCATTTTTGTAATAAGATAAACCTTACTTTATGGAACAATGTTGACAACTGTTCCCACCTTTATGTCAATTCCTCATACTTGTTTGATTTTCTTGTAGTTGCTTTTAGAAAGTTTTGCTCATATTTCATGTTTGTTTTAAAGATAGAGTATTCAGAGTCATGAAAACTTTGACATATATTAATGGCTCTGATGTTTTTTGTAGCTCATTTACTTTATTCATTGATACCGCACCAATGAGGTAAAGTATTTCTTCAGTTGGTCTTTGACGTCTCTGTAGCTTGTTGTTGAACGAGCTTTATACAACACTCACTAACTTCTCATCAAAGAGTAAACCACTCACTGATTCTTCAGTGAGTAACACATTTACTTTCTTCAGTAAGTAACATACTCATTGTTTCTTTAGTGAGTAACTCAGGCTGTTTTATGTTCAAATACATGTCAGGGACAATTGGGTCAAATTTTGACCAAAAAATCTCCCTTTGTCTGAATATACAAATAGCCTGAGTTGTCATCTTCTTTGTGCTTCATTTACCGAGCTTTGCTTCAAGAAGTGGTGAGACTTTCTTTAGTCTTTGAAGAACAGTGAAGATGACCTACTAAGTGTATTCACTCAGGGACTAGTTCTACACTTAGGTTATGTTAAGTTCAAATCCTAGTCGAAGAATACTCGGTGCCGAAATGGCTCAACAATAAATCTCTCCTATTTGGATATACAAATAGCATAAGTATTTTAAGATGTAAGTGAGCATAACTTTTTCTTACATTCTGAATTATAACAAAGAATTAAATAAAAAGAGTAAAGTTTGATCCTTTGTCGTTAAGGTTAGTGAACTTTTTCAGACTTCATGTTCAAGGACTTTTCGAGGTTCAAAAGCCTTTCCATCTTAGACAACTATCATGTGAGAGTCGTCCGTTATGGTATGTTTAGTCACAACTATCAGTCAGCGTCCCTTCCTGATGCTTGGTCCTTCCTCCCAATTTTTGGTGACAACTTTTCGTGTGGCAAAGTATCCTTCCTCTCATTATACATAGTGACTACGTTTTGCCACAACAATTTGTGTCACTAAGTCTCCTTCCTCCCATTACTTAACATTAATGATAAATTTTCAATAGATTTTTGTGTCATTAACCTCGTTCCTCCCATTTTTTAATTTGAGTGACATTTTTTTGCAAAAACAATTTTGTCACTACCCTCCTTCCTTCGTTTTTCTTGTTTGGAGGATTTGGTCAAATTGTACAGTTTGCGTAGTAGAACAAGTCACACAATTTACCAAATTTACCAAACAAGCCTAAAGTCACTTTTCTAACAAAACAAGTTATCAAGAGAATTTTTGTCGAAGGTAAAAATTTTCAGTTGCAACTTATTTGAAAGTTTATGCGTACATGTCATACTAGTGACTATCCAGTTAACTCATGTCATGTGACCACCAACTTAAATCGTAGCCGGATTATCTAACCTATCAACTCTGTTGTAATCTATTTCGTCTTGAAAAGAACTTCTACCTATATTCCGCGCGTGAGTGCTAACTATCATGTGTATTGATTTGATGGAAATAGTACCGATACTTTAGCTAATGCTCACATGGAAAATGGCACCATTAATTGAGTTAATTGTCACAAGAATTAGATGACTACTACTTGAGCTAATATTCACTTGAATTAGATAAAAATAGTGCCAATACTACTAATGGTCACATGATTTAAATGGACTAACATTGGACTAATGGTCACAAGAATTAGATGGAAATAGTACCACTACTTACGATAATGGTCAGTTGAATGAGATGGAAATGGTACCACTGGGTTGTGGGTTCTAGTCCCATGAGGAACATGTGTATTGAGTACTTGTCGTTTAAGAAAAATGGTAGCAGCAGTGGATCTCCACACATTAACCAACATGTAAGCGTAATGCTAAAACTTTTGAAACATGACCTAGATAATGCAAAACACTTGAAAATTTTAGCTGCACATGATTGTATGAATGTTTGAAAGGTTGTTTTTATACAGTGATCTTTAATACTCTAACTGCATATTCAATCATTAAAACTATTATGCTCAAAAAATCATTCAAACTAATTTTTATTTCTATTTTTCGTTTTTTGCCTATTACACTATGTGTAGCAACTCCAACTTCATAACGCACATAATTTGCAGAATTACCACACCAGCAATATACTACTCTACGCAGAGCCATATACGAGAGTGTGCGAGATATGCAACCGCACAAGGCCTCAAATTCTTGGGGACTCAAAATTTATATTCTGTTATATACTTCTGGTTTCAAAGTCACTTCCAACAAAAAAAAGTGTTAGCGATATATGATTTTATGTTTTAAATATTGGTTAAACTATACTTCACGCGAGTGACCACGATTCAAATAAAAAGTAAAGTTAGATCACTAATCTTTCAATAGTTGCTACGATATATCAATTATCATCATGTTCAGTTATCCCTCAAACTTTTGCACAGGGCCACCATTAACTTAGCTACACCCGTGCTTCTACGTCGCCCCCCGTGTGATATCTCAAAGCTGATGTGGCCAAGCTAACCTATTCAAAAAAGAGGGGGAATTTATCAGGTTTGCATCTGTATGGTGGTGGACTCAAACGCCATGAACTAGTCAGCCATATTTGGACGGATTCGGAGGTAACATGGTGTTGGTCCCAAAATTTGGGTAAAACATGAATGTGTTTAAGAAACTGAAGACAAGTTTTAGACAAGACCCATTTGACAACTAATAACACCATTCATACTTTTCAATGTTTATAATTCTTATTAGAAATGAATTAGAGAATCACAAGGGATAGTTGCGGAACACTATCCTAATTGAATGACAAATGAAACTCTCCTAGAAATGAATCAAACCTTGCTAGCTTAGCTTATGATTCAAGGAGAGGAGGATTGTATCACCATAATACATTTGTATTATTTTTTGTATTTAGAATCTCTAACTATCTCTCTATCAAACGTTTTCTTATATAGGTAGGGATACGGGGGTAACATGTTAGGTCTTCAATACGTGTCAAGTATTTGGAGACGTATACTTTCTATTAAATGCTTCCATTTTTGTAATAAGATAAACCTTACTTTATGGAACAATGTTGACAACTGTTCCCACCTTTATGTCAATTCCTCATACTTGTTTGACTTTCTTGTAGTTGCTTTTAGAAAGTTTTGCTCATATTTCATGTTTGTTTTAAAGATAGAGTATTCAAAGTCATGAAAACTTTGACATATATTAATGGCTCTGATGTTTTTTGTAGCTCATTTACTTTATTCATTGATACCGCACCAATGAGGTAAAGTGTTTCTTCAGTTGGTCTTTGACGTCTCTGTAGCTTGTTGTTGAACGAGCTTTATACAACACTCACTAACTTCTCATCAAAGAGTAAACCACTCACTGATTCTTCAGTGAGTAACACATTTACTTTCTTCAGTAAGTAACATACTCATTGTTTCTTTAGTGAGTAACTCAGGCTGTTTTATGTTCAAATACATGTCAGGGACAATTGGGTCAAATTTTGACCAAAAAATCTCCCTTTGTCTGAATATACAAATAGCCTGAGTTGTCATCTTCTTTGTGCTTCATTTACCGAGCTTTATTTCAAGAAGTGGTGAGACTTTCTTTAGTCTTTGAAGAACACTGAAGATGACCTACTAAGTGTATTCACTCAGGGACTAGTTCTACACTTAGGTTATGTTAAGTTCAAATCCTAGTCGAAGAATACTGGGTGCCGAAATGGCTCAACAATAAATCTTTCCTATTTGGATATACAAATAGCATAAGTGTTTTAAGATGTAAGTGAGCATAACTTTTTCTTACATTCTGAATTATAACAAAGAATTAAATAAAAAGAGTAAAGTTTGATCCTTTGTTGTTAAGGTTAGTGAACTTTTTCAGACTTCATGTTCAAGGACTTTTCGAGGTTCAAAAGCCTTTCCATCTTAGACAACTATCATGTGAGAGTCGTCTGTTATGGTATGTTTAGTCACAACTATCAGTCAGTGTCCCTTCCTGATGCTTGGTCCTTCCTCCCAATTTTTTGGTGACAACTTTTTGTGTGGCAAAGTATCCTTCCTCTCATTATACATAGTGACTACGTTTTGCCACAACAATTTGTGTCACTAAGTCTCCTTCCTCCCATTACTTAACATTAATGATAAATTTTCAATAGATTTTTGTGTCATTAACCTCGTTCCTCCCATTTTTTAATTTGAGTGACAATTTTTTGCAAAAACAATTTTGTCACTACCCTCCTTCCTTCGTTTTTCTTGTTTGGAGGATTTGGTCAAATTGTACAGTTTGCGTAAAGGATTTGTGTGAGATTTTTTTGGAAGGTCGGGTGAGGATTTGTGTGAGGTTTTTCTGGAGGGTTATTTGTGAGCCTTTTTTTTTTTTTTTTTTTTTTTTTTTTTTTTTTTTTTTTTTTTTTTTTTTTTTTTTTTTTTTTTTTTTTTTTTTTTTTTTTTTTTTTTTTTTTAGAGAGTTTTGGTGAAAGGTTTTATTGTTTGTTGTGGTGAGAGGGTTTCTTTTAAGAGGTTTTGTGTGAGGTTTTTCGTATGGGGTTTGGATACAGTGATACACAAACTGGTCAATTCAAAAGTGTTTATCAAAGTGTTTATCCTCCTGAAAAGTTGCAACGTTAGTAGCAATTTTTGAACAAAACTCGCTTTGGTTGAATTTTGACCATATTCATGTATGTGAATTTGACACACAACAGACTTATTGGAACCATTTTTACTCAAGTTTTACTTGAGTTCGTACAATGGTACCAATTTCTTTTGTTTTTAAATCATTTTTTTTAAAGTTATTAGTTTTCAAAACACTCGATCATTGAAATTATTCCACATTCTCTAATACTACTTGTTGGTCCTAAATTTGGGTAAAACATGAATGTGTTTAAGAAATTGAAAACAAGTTTTACACAAGACGCATTTGAAAACTAATAACACCATTCATACTTTTCAACGTTTATAATTATTATAAAAAATGAATCAAAGAGTTACAAGAAATAGTTGCGGAACACTATACCAATTGAATGACAAATGAAACTCTCCTAGAAATGAATCAAACCTTGCTAGCTTAGCTTATGATTCAAGGAGAGGTGGATTATATCACTATGATACATTTGTATTATTTTTTGTGTTTAGAATATCTAACTATCTCTCATTTAAACATTTTTTTATATATAGGTGGGAATAGGAGGGTAACATACGAGGTCTTCAATACATGTTAATTATTTAACGGAGGAGTACACTTTTCATTAAATGCTTCCTTTCTTGTAATAAAATAAATTTTACTTTATGGAAGAGAAATTGACAACTGTCCCACATTTATACCAACTCCTAGTAGTTATTTGACTTTCTTGTAGTTGTTTTTAGAAAGTTTCCGCTCATGTCTATTTTAGAGATAGAGTATTCAGAGTCATGGAGACTTTGTCAGATCTCAGTGCGTCTGATTTTATTTGTAGCTCAGGTACTTTACTCACTGATACCGCATAAGTGAGGTAAATTATTTCTTCGGTTGGTCTTTGACGCCTCTGAAACTTGTTGTTGAATGAGCTTTATACAAGTAAACTACTCACTGATTCTTCAGCGAGTAACACACTCATTGATTTTTCAGTGAGTTACACACTCACGGTTTCTTCAGTGAGTAAATCAGGCTATTTTATGCTCAAATACTTGTCATGGACAATTGGGACAAATCTTGGCCTTACACATATATTAGGTCACAACTAATTGGGCTTATGTAAAAAGACAAAACTAACCCCATTTCTCATACACGTTCCATATTTTAATTACCCTAATCAGATCCCTTCTTGTTCGACATACATTGGAGGCAAAAAAAAAAAAAAAAAAGTTTCTCTTCATCCAAAATCAAGGTTAGTTTATCCAGCAAACAACTTTACAATTATTATGGTTGCTAACACATGTTCATGCATGTACTTTTAGCTGTTTTTTGTTTCCGTTAAACTGACTATATGACGACTATTGTATGTTTGCTGCAACAATGTGGTTTGCTTATTTATAGAAATGCTTTGATATTGGTTTTTTGTCTTATTATGATTGTCATTGTCGTAGTAAGCAATTTTGGTCTCAAGTGATAGTACCATGCATTGTTATAAGAGGTCCTAATTAATGGTTCAGTAACTATTGCATTATCTGTTCACCTGATGAAAGCTACTTAAGAGTTGATAACATTGTGTCGCGCTGTTATAATTAGCATGGCATCCATATATACGATTATGGTCTAGTAATAATTAAAATTACAACACTCTTTTGTGCCAATTGTTTGTTGAAAGCACATACACAACTCTATTGAAGGAATCTAATGTTTTGTATATCTCATAATTAATACCGAATAACCCTATATATAATACACAAACCTTATCAAATACTACTTGGGCTTTAACCCATACAAACACCTCTTGGGCTTATCAAAACATACGACTAACACTCCCCGCAGTTTGAGCGGGAGGACACCGGACACTCAAACTGGTACAAAATTCTTCAAATAAAGCAGAAGGTAAGCCTTTAGTGAAAATATCCGCGTACTGATAACGTGAGGGAACATGAAGAACTTTAACTTGACCTCAGCAACCAAATCCCGAACAAAGTGAATATAAATCTCTATGTGCTTCGTATGTTGATGCTGAACGGGATTAGAAGACAAATAGACATCACTGACATTGTCGCAGTAGACAAGCGTAGAAGAAGACAAAGGAGTATGCAGCTCACGAAGTAAATTCCGTAACCAACATGTCTCAGCAACCGCATTAGCAACACCGCGATACTCGGCCTCAGCACTGGAACGAGAAAACGTTGGTTGACGCTTCGAGGACCACGAGAGCAAGTTGTTGCCAAGAAAAACACAATAGCCGGAAGTGGAGTGCCGAGTAGTTGGGCAACCCACCCAATCCGCATCTGAGTAGGCAACCAAGGAAGTAGTAGAAGAGGAAAACAACTGTAACCCGTAATCCAAAGTCCCTCGAACATACCTCAGAATTCGTTTAAGGGCCGAAAAATGAGGCTCTCTAGGATCATGCATATAAAGACACACCTGCTGTACATCATAAGAAATATGAGGGCGAGTGAAAGTAAGATACTGCAGAGAACCCGCAAGACTCCTATATAATGTCGGATCAGTAACCGGTGCACCATCATCCCCCAATTTAGACTCAGTATCAACAGGAGTCTGACTGGGGTTACAACCAACCATATGAGCCCTCTCAAGAATCTCCTCAACATACTTACGCTGCGACAAAAACATCCTAGAAGAGTCACGTGTAACAGAGATGCCCAAAAAATAATTAAGAGATCTCAAATCTGTCATAGAGAACTTGTGCATAGAAGCAATAACCCGATGTAACAAACTCTCAGAAGAAGCTGTGAGAACAATATCGTCAACATCGTCAACATAAAGTAATAAATAAGGAGTATCAATCCCCTGGTGATATATAAATAACGAGGTGTCACGACGACTATGAGTAAATCCAACCCGAACCCGCAAGAATCCTATATATTTCAGAACTGTTGCATCATGTACTCAGTATAAATAACTTGCTATAGTAGGTTAGTATGTTGTGTTGCGTGTGACTGGTCCTACTCAGTACCCAATGCACTAGATAGTTCACATATACCAGCCAAAGTAGTAGGTTGATGAGTGGAGAAACTCATTCATGGAGTTGTCTGATATCATAGTATTACTTGTTTTGTAGCCAATTAATTGTTTAAACTATAAAAAGTTATTGATTATGCGTGCGTTTAACGTTTGCATAAGACTCATAATATAACTGACCGTGATTATTGTAACAATCCATTAAACAACTTGTTAAATTTGCATTGTGGTTCTTGTTGTACGATATAGCGCTATAGCCCTTCGGTTGTACTCATTACAGTAGGTGACCATGATAACTGTTATAGAGAATAGATGTAATAATTTGCGGCTCCCTTTTTCCCTTGTTCTTTCAATCATCAAACCTAGATAATTAAGTCCCTGAATTTGTCACAGGTGGTATGCCAAAATATAATAAAAAATGTAGCAAGAACGTATGATGTATTAACAGATACTAGTAGTATACATGAAGTGGATGTTGACAACTGAACCGTTGACACTTTGCTTAATCAAAAGATAATATGAAGATATTTATCATTCAAATTGTGCTTTATTACATGAATAATAGGAGTTCCTAACTTATATGCAAGAAGACTTGCAATGGATGCTGATAAATTTTATCTTATGGCAATTAAGAACCAATGAATTAGCCGTTATTCAAGTGGTTTGTTTAGTTCTGGCTCTTTTCGCGCACACCGCATATCTCGTGGAAGAAACTGTGTTGAATTAGCTTCCAAAGTACTATCTATACTGCATAGACAAGCACCTAACTGCTTTTTTTTTTTTTAACTAACAATTTCTTTCCTCATCTCTTCCCCATCTACCACTCCAGGTGCCGTCCCCTCCCCTACTTTATAAAAAAAACTCGAGAGCACAGTGTAAGACTATTCCTTTGTTCTTTTTGGGTATCCAAGATGATCAGATCATGGGAAGGTTTTAATTTGGGAAGAAGAGATGTTATGATTTTTATAATGTGTTTATGTGTGTGTTGGGTTGGTTATCTCATACAATCACCTAAGCTTCTGGATGAAGTTCCACAAAAACTGGTTCTGGATGAAGTCCCACAAAAACTGGTTCTGGATGTAGTCCAACAAACACAAACAACAGTCAATAACCAAAACCATCTGTGGATCACACTCGCGAAACACATTCTCTCCAAAAAATCTCCAAAGTCCAACGTTGTTTTCTCTCCACTTTCCATCCATGGCATCATGGGGTTAACGGCGGCCGGTTCCAAAGGCCAAACACTTGATCAAGTCCTCTCCTTTCTCAAAACAAAAACCCTCGATGAGCTTAACACTCGTGCTTCTAAGCTTGTGTCCTTAATGGCTGATGGTAGCTCAAGTGGCGGACCGTCTTTGTCTTCTGCAAACAGTGCATGGATTGACCAAACCCTTTCTCTTAAAGCATCTTTTAAACAGGTTTTGGACAATGTTTATAAGGCCACTTGTAAACAAGTCAATTTCTTGAACAAGGTTAGTTGAGTTCTACTTAGTTTTTGCATGTTGTTTACTGATACTAGTTTAATAGCTAACATATTACATGTGTTCTTTTTATTGAATACAGGCTGATGAGGCAGTCGTAGAAGTGAATTCATGGGCCGAAAAGCAAACCAATGGTCTTATCAAAGGCGTCCTTCCTGCTGATGCAGTTAGCATTGAAACCAGGCTCATCTTAGCTAATGCAGTGTATTTCAAGGGAACTTGGAAAGAGAAGTTTGACCCGTCAATGACACAAGACTCCGACTTCCACCTCATTGATGGGAGCAAAGTTAAAGTGCCCTTCATGAGAAGCTACTACCAAAAGCAACTTGTGTGCGATTATGATGGTTTTAAAGTATTGGGTCTTCCCTATTCACAAGGTGAAGATAAACGTCGGTTCACAATGTACATGTTCCTGCCAAACGAAAAAGATACAATCCCATTTTTGATCGAGAAAATAGGTTCAGAATCTGACTTTTTGGAGCGGTACATACCACGACAACAAGTAGAGGTAGGGAGGCTTATGATCCCAAAGTTTAACATCTCATCTGGGTTTGAAGTTTCTGATATGTTAAAGGAATTAGGTCTTGTATTGCCTTTCACTACTGGAGGCCTAACTGAAATTGCAGACGAAAGCCTACGTGTTTCAAGCATCAATCATAAAGCGTTTCTGGAGGTAAATGAAGAAGGTACGGAAGCTGCAGCAGCAACCACTGAGGTTGCTGATGGCCCTTCGGTCAACTTTACGGCAGATCATCCATTCTTGTTTGTGATTAGAGAAGATGTGAGTGGGGAGGTGCTGTTTATGGGACAGGTGGTTAACCCTAGTGTTCATTAATCTGGTCAATGAGATGCTAGTGCATAGGATCGCGTCATACTCTCGGTAAAGCACATATCATAGAGATAGTGATGCATTGTTAAACAAACAGTATGAATCGGGGAAAAGCATTGCTTCTGTCATTTTGTTAAGTAAATTTTTAATGATTCATGGTTATTCTCCATACAGTGTTTTATTACATAATGCAGGAATGATTATTTCTTATGTAATTTGATGTGATTATGGTAACAAAGAAGGTTTCTTATTTGCAGTGAGATTGTTATCTACTATGTTTCTTGAATCATGATTTTGACCTTAATTTTCATAATTTGAGTGTATTTCAATTCCTAGATCTTGGATAACATACTAACGTTACTGTGACTGGTAATTGGGTTAGTGCAAAGTGTTTATTTTTATTTTTATTTATTTATTTATTTATTTTGATATGCCTGAATACATGCCTAATCAAATAAGGCTTTGATCGACGCTTGTCATGATCATTTTCTTTCTCTGCATTTTAACCTTTACATGTGACATGTGTTTCATTCCGAGTGAGGCATATTATTATGCACAATATCATTTCAGATTGTGTCGAAGGCAAGGTAAAATACTTCGGATGTGAAACAAAGATGATTAATTCGTAGACTTGCGGCTTCGAATGTCATCATGCACAGACATGTGTGAATGAGTGTTTTTAGTTGAAAATAAGCACTAAAAAGAGACCAACCATAAAAAGGATAGATGAAAAAGGGATCAAACACAGATTTCCTAAATGAAATTAGAAAAATCTTGTTAATTTATTGATATATAATTAGTTAAACAAATTATTAAGAGATTTTTTCTAGAGAGGTTCAAAACGTATTTGAAAGTTCATGCCTGTAAATCATACCACTGAATATACATCTAGCTCATGTCATGTGACCACTAACTTATACAGTATAGCTGAGATCATCTAGCCTATTGACTGTTGTAATCTATTTCGTCCCCAAAAGAATTTATACGTACTATACCTATATATGGTCATGTGAATTGATTACATGGAAATAGTACCAATTCTTAAGCTAATGGTCACATGGATTAGATGGACTACCACTTGAGCTAATTGTCAGGGCCGTCTCATGGATTTGGCCCCGTGCCATCACCACAAAGAGGCCCTTAAACACACGTACAAAATACACATGTATCACTAGTGCGTGAACTAATTAAACTTAAGCCTCATGTTGTGTATATACATATAATAAAGTGCATAGAATTTTGTGGCCCTCGTTAAGTGGTGGCCCTGTGCAGTGGCACCTCTTGCACTCCCTTAAAGCCGGCCATGCTAATTGTCACATGAATTAGACGATAATAGTGTCAATAAATGAGCTAATGGGCACATGAATTAGATGCACTAACATTGGACTGATGGTACAGTGTCAAATACTTAAGCTAATGGTCACATGAATAAGAAGGAAATGGTACCAACTACTAACGGGTCGTGGGTTTTAATCCCATGAGGAACATGTTACATGTGTGTTGAGTACTTGTCATTTAAGAAAAATGGTAGCAGCGTGATCTCCACACATGAACCAACATGCAAGTGCAATGCTAAAACTTTTAACACATGACCTAGATAACGCGAAAAAGACTTGAAAATTACTGCACATTGTATGATGCTTGAAAGGTTGTTTTACACAGTGATCTCTAATACTATAACTGCATATCCAATCATTCGCACTTTTTTTTTTTTTTTTTTTTTTTTTTTTTTTTTCAGATTCTGATTACACTATGTATAGCAACTCCAACTTCATTTCATAATGCAGGAATTAATACATGAGCAATCTGATCTTCACCTGTAGGCAGCTGCTACTTCTACGCCGCCCCGCCCACTCCCTGATGTATCGAACCCATTGGCTCGAATCAAGAAATAGGCCTTTAGCTGAAATGTAAAAATAAAAACTGTTACGTTCTCTTCATGTAAAACGAGCTTATCACGCCAAAATTATGATCAAGAATAATGTTGAACATCATACAAAATGTTAAAAGTTTTCATCTTTTACCCCAAGTTTTGTTCATTCTACATACTTCATTTGTGAGTTTCGTCTTCTTTTCTTGTTACATCAAGTAAACACAACCACCAGTCTCTCATGTTCATTCTCAGTACCCACAAAAGAAAATGTTATGACAAGTTTGTGTCCAGACCAACAAATTAACCAAGAGATGGATACGCTAGTCGCATAAGTGTTGGAATCTTTTTAGGTTTCTCATATGTGGATCAAGTTACAAAGAAATTGAGGTCAATCAAAAAACAGTTAGAGAGCCTAATAGCCTAATTTGCAAATTCAAGAAACTGTTTTATCACAAGTTTAGGGACAGATTTAATATAACCGGACACAAGGGAATAAAGAAAGAAAGCTTGAGTAAATCAAAACTGCATAGATCCAAGAAAAAGTTAACCAATGCTCACAGGTATCAATCATGGTTTCTCAAAAAGTGCCAACTATAATGCTTTTCTATCTTATTCTCAAATGCCACAATCATCACTTTGAAAAAGCACAGCCAAACACCCTTACCAGAAGAAGAAAGAAACTACTAATCCATTATCCTTCCGGTTCTTCGGAAGAATCAAGTGACTTCTCCCTTTCTTCGTTCGTATCTATCAATCATATTTATGTCAGAGGAAGGCAGATACACCTTGATCACGTTTAGTTTTATAATTAGAACAAGTTTTTTTTCACAAATCGAAAATATAGCATCACATCTATGATCAAGTGTAGAAACTATTCATAATCAAATTCTCACCGATTGGAAAAGTTGTCAATCTTTGTCCTAATACTCATTTATCACATGCATCAATAATGCCCACAAGGTCGTCGGATAAGTCCAAGATCTCGACATCAAATATCACCAAAAATATAACAAAACATCAATTTTAGCTACTGTTTATAAGTGAATATGGCAAGGAGCAAGAAGATAGTCACTGATACTGTGATCCTTTTATGTCAGAAATACCGAATCAATGCAGAAACAAGAAGTTTCGGATTCTTGATTGACTAGGTCTAAAAGAATGAATATGCCTAAAAGACAAAACAAATCAAATAATTCCTAAAGCTAGAATATCACTTCTAATTTGTCCCATTGTAAATGAATTCTATGAGTTAGGATCAAATAAGAAGAAAAGTTAAAATAAAAATGATAAGAAGAAACCACAACCACTCATTTCAGATGCACCTACAAAAGTAGATGCATATCCCCTTAAAATTCTCCCTTCTATTTGAATTGTGTGACTAGAAATTCTTCTTATTCTTCTTATTTTAGTTTTTCTTCTTACCGGATCCCTTCCCTGAATTCTATCTCAAATCTCAACCACTAAATCGTTTACTAACATATGTATACTCGTTTCCGAGCAAATCTTAAACCAAGATAGTTGCTGCTCATACCCAAAATCAAGACTCAAGATTTCTAAAAACATAATTTCACATTTAGAACAGTCCCATAAACAAAAATCAAGAATTGTTTTGCTTGATTTCACATATAGGACATTTTATATCGACAATTAAGATTTGTAGAACATGACTTTACATTCAGAACAATCGTCCCAGCCAGAAAAAAAAAAAAAAAAAG
>LBNU01033810.1:51678-82987 GCA_014162995.1 Artemisia annua
TTTTTTTTTTTTTTTTTTTTTTTTTTTTTTTTTTTTTTTTTTTTTTTTTTTTTTTTTTTTTTTTTTTTTTTTTTTTTTTTTTTTTCACAAATCGAAAATATAGCATCACATCTATGGTCAAATGTAGAAACTATTCATAATCAACTCACCGATTGGAAAAGTTGTTGTCAATCTTTTTCCTAATACTCATTATCACATGCATCAAATAATGCCCACAAGGTCGTCGGATAAGTCCAAGATCTCGACATCAATATCACCAAAAATATAACAAAACATCAAATTTAGCTACTGTTTACAAGTGAATATGGCAAGGAACAAGAAGATAGTCACTGATACTGTCATCCCTTTTATGTCAGAATTACCAAATCAATGCAGAAACAAGAAGTTTCGGATTCTTGATTGACTATGTCTAAAAGAATGAATATGCCTAAAAGACAAAACAAATCAAATAATTCATAAAGCTAGAATATCACTTCTAATTTGTCCCTTTATAAATGAATTCTATCTCAAATCTCAACCACTAAATCGCTTACTAATAGATGTATACTTGTCTCCGAGCAAATCTTAAACCAAGATAGTTTCTGCTCATACCAAAAATCAAGATTTCTGTAGTATAATTTCACATTTTAGAGCAATTCTAAGGAACAAACAGAGATAGAAACTGAGAACAAGCCCATTGACAAAGACAAGACTCAAGATTTCCAAAAACATAATTTCACATTTAGAACAGTCCCATAAACAAAAATCAAGAATTGTTTTGCCTGATTTCACTATATATAGGACATTTTTATATCGACAATTAAGATTTGTAGAACATGCGACTTTACATTCAGAACAATCGTCCCTGAAGAAAAAAAGAATCAAGAATTGTAGGGCACAATTTCACATTTAAAACAACCCCATAAGCAAGAATCTCAGAACATAATATATTTCATTATGAGAAAAATCACATAAGGCCGGTAATCTCAAGATCTTGTAAGAAAATTGGAAAAATATAATTAAACAAAAGCTTGAATTTTAAATATATCATGCGAATAATGTAACGGAAGATTTGGAATCCTATACCAGATAAAACAGGATCTTTAAACAATAAAAATGAGACAAACAGATTAAAGAACACAAATTTTATTGACACAAAAATTATAAATCATAACAATTTAGCTCACAAAAAGTTGATCAAATGTAGGTTATATTGCGATGAAGATAATAATTTAGAACAATAACATCACAAAAAGTTGAATTTTTTTTTTTTTATTTTTTTTTTTATTTAAGGATAAGGTACTCTCTTCAGACCAACAAAAAAACAAGAAAGCCAAATTTTCTGCAATTTTCAGTTCTAAAAAGATATGTAAAAAAATGACAATCTTACCCTTGGCCATCGATACCTCCATGTCCACCACTTCCGCCACTCCCAAATGACCCATCATCCCCGGTCTGCCACACTGACTGCCATGCTTGAGACGGGGGACCATACATTCCCGTGGGATCCACAGCCGGCCGTCCCATGGTCACCCCACCCATCCCAGCGGCCGGCTGTCCCAAGGGAGNCGGATGATTCAGCCCGAGGCACCTATCTTGTTTGCGAAAGCATGCGAGTTATTCATTCTTGAGTTAACTATACGTTCATGGCTGCATGCAGAAGAAAATAAACGTAGAACATTGCAAAAAAATGATATTGCAGCTGCTTTTACACGTACGGACATATTTGGATTTCCTTGTGGATATTGTTCCACGTGATGAGATTAAGGATGATGTTGGTGTTGGTGTTGGTGTTGGGGGGATGGTAGGGTCTAATACGGCTAGTGGGATGCCGTATTATTATCCTCCTTGGGACAGCCGGCCGCTGGGATGGGTGGGGTGACCATGGGAAAAAAAAAAAAAAAAAAAAAAAAAAAAAAAAAAAAAAAAAAAAAAAAAAAAAAAAAAAAAAAAAAAAAAAAAAAAAAAAAAAAAAAAAAAAAAAAAGAGTGTAGAGCACAATTTCACATTTAAAACAACCCCATACATAAAAGCAAGAATCTCAGAACATAATATATTTCACTATGAGAAAAATCACATAAGGCCGAGAATCTCAAGATCTTGTAAGAAAATTGGAAAAAATATAAACAAAAGCTAGAATTTTAAATATATCATGCGAATAATATAACAGGAAGATTTGGAATCCTATATACCAGATTAAACAGGATCTTGAAACAATAAAAATGAGACAAACGGATTAAAGAACACAAATTTTATTGACACAAAAATTATGAATCATAACAATTAAGCTCACAAAAAGTTGATCAAATGTAGGTTATATTGCGATGAAGATAATAATTTAGAACAATAACATCACAAAAAGTTGAAATTTTTTATTTAAGGATAAGGTACTCTCTTCAGACCAACAAAAAAGACAAGAAAGCCAAATTTTCTGCAATTTTCAATTCTAAAAAGATATGTAAAAAAAAAAGACAATCTTACCCTTGGCCATCGATACCTCCATGTCCACCACTCCCGCCACTCCCAAATGACCCATCATCCCCGGTCTGCCACACTGATTGCCACGCTTGAGACGGAGGCCCATACATTCCCGTGGGATCCACAGCAGGCCGTCCCATGGTCACCCCACCCATCCCAGCGGCCGGCTGTCCCATGGGAGGATAATAATACGGCATCCCACTAGCCGTATTAGACCCTACCATCCCCCCAACACCAACACCAACACCAACATCATCCTTAATCTCGTCACGTGGAACAATATCCACAAGGAAATCAAATATGTCCGTACGTGTAATAGCAGCTGCAATATCATTTTTTTGCAATGTTCTACGTTTATTTTCTTCTGCATGCAGCCATGAACGTATAGTTAACTCAAGAATGAATAACTCGCATGCTTTCGCAAACAAGATAGGTGCCTCAGCTGAAATCATGCGAACGTCTTCATCGGCTTTCATGATCTTTTTAATACGTGCTAAAGGGAGTTGATGGTTTTTGAAATCGTTAACTTGTTCGATTTCTTGACGTTGGTAGTTCCAAAACATTTGGAGCTGTTGGTGTTGTTGTTGGAGGAGATGTTGGTAAGGTGGTGGTGGTGGTGGGGTGGTTGGGGTGGCTGTTGTTGGTGTTGTGTTGTTATCCATTGTTGTTGTTGTTTGTGGTGGTTAAGGTTAAGGTGGTTGTTTGTGGTTGTTATGTTAAGGCAAAAATGTGATTAATAAAGTGATGGTTTGTAGAAAATAAGAATAGCTAGAAATAGAATGCATGTATTTGGGGAGAGGATAAGGTGGAGTGGGGTGTAGGATTGTGAAATGAGGGTCATTGTTGCTATTGGATGGAAATATGGCATGGGGTTGATTTGCTTATCCTACGCACCTAGTTTCAAACCAGTATTCTAGGGGGGGGGGGAAATAAAATAAAAATAAAAATAAATAAAAGAAAAAAAAAAGAAAGAAAACACTTTTGTAGAATTATTTGTAGCTTGTTAATAATAAGAATCTAGTTGAGTTATACGGTCTCACTACAAGAAAATAGGTTCTAATATCACCAAAAAAGGAGGTTCTATTAACAAAAAAAGTGTTATTAAATCTAATTGTTCAGTGACATTTTTTAAAAAGTGAGTAAATGCTTAGGCCGCGTTTAGTTGGAGAAAAAAATTCTCTTATTTTCTATCTTTAGTTTTGTAAAAATTTGAAAGAAAAATTTATCACCACAAAACACTTGAAAATATAAAAAAAGAGTTTAGTTGATGTTGGTATTTTCTATTTTGATTAAAGGGAGGGAGGGTCTGGTTTGCAAAGGAAAACAACTAAAATTTATTTTGTAATCTTTCTTGTTAAGTTAGGAAATAAAGTATTTTGTGTTTTGCAAAATATTTTGTTGGAAAACGCTAATTTAAACGCAATCTTTGTTTTTCTTATTTTCCACAAAACATTTTGTTGAAAACAAAAGTGTTTCCCCAAACTAAACGCAACTTTAAAATTTTAAGATTTAATTATACTTTTTATAAATAAAATGTGTTACAAAAGGCAAAAAATGTTTACTCATACTTTTTGTGTCATTGTAAATAGACCTAAATTTCATTCAACAAAACAAATATATATAAAAACACATGAGTGATTTTATAAAGAAAAACCTAAAAAAAAAAAAAAAAAAAAAAAAAAAAAAAAAAGTCACTAAAACCAAAAATTTAAGAGAGTAATTAGTAAAACTTTAGTCGATAAGTTTTAAATAAATTATAAATACTTAAGTAAACTTATCAGTTATCAGATTTTTTTAATAACTATAAAAGTTTAATTAATACCCCTTATATTTTATATTTTTCTTAAAAAAACATATATGTTGTTGTTGTTATTAATAAATATTATCATCATTATATATTAAACTAAATTATAATTAAAATACTGATATGTAAATAAATACATGAGATTGTAGATATACAACTTATATTATTTCCTTTTATAAGTTTAGCTCGCGCTTACACAGAATAAAAAATTAAATACGGCTAAAATTATCATTAACAAATATAATTATTTTAAAATGAAGGCACGGCCTCACGAATTACTTTGAGATGCAAATAGATACGCGAGATTATACATATAGCAATGCTAATTCCTCTCTAAAGCTTTGATACGAATATCCAGAAAAGCATTTTTCAATGGTCATTACATGTTTCTAAACAAACATAATGTTTAACTGATATCAATTAAGGTTGCAAAATTCGTGAATCGATAGTTGGGCGGTTGTCCCCCTTGTACCTTGTAATCGGTCTAAGCGGGATTAATCGGATTGGCATTTCCGATTAGTTTTGGATATTTCCGTCAAGTTTTGTGTATTCGTGACAAAATTTTCTTAAAAAACATCTTGTAATAGATATAAACAGCGACTACAAGTGATTAAACCAACTTTACGACGAGCTTTGTGAATTTCTGGTAAGATTTACAAGTTTTCAGCAAGTTTGACCACGGTTAACCGTTTTGTTTGACCGATTTACACAAATCAAAAAAAGTTGGTGGCCTATTAGCGCTTAGGCAGTAATTAATCGCGTTGTAAGCCTTTTTTTTTAACACTGTTATTATCAATAGTCAATAGTTAAATTTAAACAACATCAATATTTATTTTTATTTTTTTTAACAAAGAAAATTAGTTACATCACTACGACAATATAATTTCATTTTTACATTTTTAAGTATGATAAATAATTTGTAAAATATATCCTAACACAAGAAGTGCACCATAAATAGAATATCGTACAGCCCACACCAGAAATGTGATAGCAAATTTTGGTAGTTAGGAAATTACAGTACATCTTTTAAAATGAGTAAGGTATGTTTACAAAGCAGCCAACTACTATTTTATATACACTATTATATTTATAATTATAATATAATGGTTTTACTAATTACAGCTTGTGGTTAAAAAAATAAAACTTAAAAGGCTATCTGCAAAACCTGGTTTTTCTTTTAAGTCTAATTCAAATACACTTTACACTTTCTGGTGATTAATTATACAAAACTTACAAATCATAAGGGATCATCAAAATGCTTCTAAATTCCACAACTGAATACAAATCATAAGGGATCATCAAAATGCTTCTAAATTCCACAATAACTGAACAACGACGTCAAAGATTTATTTCAACACTAACGACCCTCTTAGTACATTAGTTACGTTGTAATAATCTAAGAAATTATCCTATCAAACTAGGAAAAAAAAACAAAAAAAAAACAAAAAAAAAAAACAAAAAAAACAAAAAAAACCACCACCAACAACAACTGAAATTTAGTGTCCTTGGACTTCAAATTTGGTTTTCCATTTCCATTTTAGATTGAAATAATCGAATTTCGACCAGATTTACATTTTCATCTTAGTCTGAGTTGAGCTCAACCATTTTAAAGTCAAGCTCAAGCTCAGTCAACTCATTTGAAGCTCTACTGGAAGTAGAAAATATATATCAGTTTAATTTTTTATGGTAAAACATAATTACAAGGGCTATGTTCAAGAAATGAAAGACATTTAACAAAATTAGTAATCTAACTCATTTTGGTGTATTCATTATCAACCAAACTTGAGTGGTTATAGTACAAATTCTTATGCAAGTATATTTTTTAAACATTCTAAGGTATTAATCAACTTTTTTTTTTTAAAGTGTCGGACCCATAACAAATGAAAGTGATATGAGCTTTGTTGATATCTTAAAGTCTAAATCAAATCAATGGTCAATTTCCTAATATCCAACATGAATGGCTTCCCTGCACCATATATCTCTGTACCATTATCTATTTCCTCTGTTTATAAATCACTCCCTCCATCCAAATTATTTATTAAATGTAATTTTAGAAAACACAAATATTATTTTCCTTTCATAATTCCGCTCACCACTTTAAAGTGATCGTTTACAATAGTAATGATACAGTATTTGGCACTCAATCATTTATCCTCCACAAACAAATAATTTTGCGAACTAATCCTATCTAACCTGATTGTTCAATTAGTCTGGACCTAACCCAAGTCACCTGGTGTGCAAATACAAGTCGGTCAATCCTGAATTCCCTATAAAGCCCAGTCCTGACCAAAACAATCGCTCAGAAAATAAGTCCTAGTTTAAGTGCACAAAACCCTCATGCAAGCCAGCCCCACAAGCTAATGGGCATCTCTACTGTCTGAACACTACTAAAAAGTAAAAATCATGGCTACGTGGATTTTGGATGGAAGGATGATCTTTATTAGCATCGTCACTTTATCAGTTCTTTACTGCAGTCATATTATACTTTTTTTTCTTTTTTTTTTTCCCTTTTATCATTTGAAGTGTGTCTGAGTGCCCTCACCATTTACACGACCACTTATGTGTGCAAACCATTAAAAAGGCCTAAATGGGCAATGTCTAGAAACAGTATGGAAATTAAACAAAGAGTTTACTGATTCCTAAAACAAAAAGACCTTTATACAACTTCACATAAAACTGACTGTCATGTGATGAGATAAGGTCATGTTAACAGGATAGCCATGACTTCAACAGACAACAGCACATAAAAGTTCTTTATCTTTTAAATAATTGATACTTTATAATCAAGAAACACTCAAAAAAGAAAAGGAAATTATAAAAGATGTCCTCAGGATAGGCAGGAGATTAACAGTAATCACACATAGCCATAAAATAACAAGCATACAGTGGATCCAAAAATGATATTACCATTCAAGAAACCTTCTGAAGAGGGTGTTTGGGATTGCTTATATTTAGGCAGATAAGTAGTTAAGATGTTTGGATAAACAAACTGCTTCTGTTCTGCTTATTCTAGGGCAAAATAGCAGTTTTCAATAAGCAGGTTCAGACCTGTTAGTTTCAGATGCGTATTTGAGATGAACTAAAATTGTTATTTTGCCCTTGTATCCAAACATAAAACCCTTGATAGATTATTCTTCGAACAAATTATTTTTTTCTGGATTTTATTAGATTTTTTACAGCATAAAATCNCCAAAACAATCGTTCAGAAAATAAGTCCTAGTTAAAGTGCACAAAACCCTCATGCAAGCCAGCCCCACAAGCTAATGGGCATCTCTACTGTCTGAACACTACTAAAAATTAAAAATCATGGCTACGTGGATTTTGAATGGAAGGGTGATCTTTATTATACTAAGCTTTTTTTTTTTTTTTTTTTTTTTTTTTTTAATTCCTTTTGTCATTTGAAGTGTGTCTGAGTGCCCTCACCATTTACACGACATATGTGTGCAAACCATTAAAAGGCCTAAATGGGCAATGTATAGAAACAGTATGGAAATTAAACAAAGACCTTTATACAACTTCACATAAAACTGACTGTGTCATGTGGTCAGATAACGTCATGTTAACAGGATAGCCATGACTTCAACAGACAACAGCACATAAAAGTTGTTTATCTTTTAAATAATTGATACTTTATAGTCAAGAAACACTCAAAAAAGAAAAGGAAATTATAAAAGATATCCTCAGGATAGGCAGGAGATAATAACAGTAATCACACATAGCCATAAAATAACAAGCATACAGTGGATCCAAAAATGATACTACCATTCAAGAAACCTTCTGAAGAGGGTGTTTGGGATTGCTTATATTTAGGCAGATAAGTAGTTAAGATGTTTGGATAAACAAACTGCTTCTGTTCTGCTTATTCTAGGGCAAAATAGCAGTTTTCAATAAGCAGGTTCAGACCTGTTAGTTTCAGATGCGTATTTGAGATGAACTAAAATTGTTATTTTGCCCTTGTATCCAAACATAAAACCCTTGATAGATTATTCTTCGAACAAATTATTTTTTTCTGGATTTTATTAGATTTTTTACAGCATAAAATCCAAACACTATTTCGCAGAGTACTTACTTTAAGGCTGCCTATCTACTTTCCTGCTTGTATGCAGAAGCATACATCCCAAACGCCCGCTAAATATCAACAGAGGAAAAACATAGAAATAGTTGGGATGGTTTAAGATTTCAAGAATCCCTACTCTCATTTCAAAAATGCAATATTCACCTTTCTAGGATTCCATACAATAAATGCAACAATTCACATTTCAAAAAGAATCGATGCCACAAATGAATCAAAGGTAATACAGTATTGCTTTGGATTCATAAACTCCCCTTGAGAAATAATAAAACCTTAATTCTATATGCAAAGTCACTGAACCAAGATTAAAAACAACTTTTCAAAATATGCAAAGATCGCAGGTACAAGCAACTCTTAAATGAGAAATGCGGTAAAACCTTTTCTTTATGCAAACTCCACTTGTTGCAAAGAAGAAAAGAACAGCCATTAAATCGACTCAAAAGAAAGACTACAACACTTTTCATCCAGCAGATAATGGAAGTATAAAAGGCCTATAAAGTAGAAACCAAGAGCCAGAATCAGACAGTAAAAACAAGTGCAAAACTCAACAACGTAACTGAACTTGAAGCAGTAAAATGTCATACAAACAAGGAACCCATATCAAAAATCGCATAACACATGATCAAAGCAACTGGTATAAGTAGAATGATCTTACGAATTTAAGAGTTCTAATCACATTCAAAGTAGCAAATATATACAGATTTTAATGAAGGTTGTTGTAAATCAAGAAACTATGGACAGAAAAGTTACCCAAAATCTTCAGTCAAGATCTACATAAGAGTTTTGTTTTCTAACACTCTGGTTTTCTGCTTCTTAATCTCTCTGAAGATCTTTAGGAGCCCTAAAACAAGTACAAATTAGCATGCTGAAAGGCCAAATGTAAGCTTAAACCAAAATAAAGATAACATATGTTTGACCTGAAGTGCTGAAACTGAAGTTATGTCTTTGCCACAACCCATCTTGCCAGCATTTGCTTCAAAATACCTACTCTGTTTGCCCATTTAAATGCGAATTGCATTTATTTGTTCCCCGTAGTCAATATTTTTCCAATATTAGCATTTGATCATAAGTTCATAACATTTGTCTCTTAAGCTTGATGATGTAATTCCTTTTCGATAAATAGTTATTCTTAGTTTAAAACACCTATAAACATATGATTATGGAGTGGTACGAACGATCAACGAATCCTATCAGAATATAGGCTAGTTGGTCATGTGAATAAGTCAATAACCATTTCTGAACACTATGCAAAAGTATTTGTAGCATTATCTCGATGCTGCTTTGTTTTTTATATATACCTAGCTTCTAAGTTGAAATCTATTAGGCGTATTTAAGCATTTAGCAAAAACTTTTGTTAGCCAAAGAGATGCAAACTCTCTTCAACATGCTTCAGATCTGTCTATTCTTTCGAATTACTTCGCAAGGGCAACTCATAGAAAGTCATGCCAAATTTGGTGTAAAAAAGGAATCTTCTTGCATCGAATTTGGTATATTCACACCAAACTCTCTTTTCAAAACATAGCAAGTTAAATACAATTTTATAAAATTATATTAAGTTACTTTTTTAGTCAAAAGAGTTAACTTGATGTAAAATGGCATTGACGACATTGGTCTAAAAATTGGAGTTGCACCAGCATTAGTGTAAAATGGCATTGACAATTGTGCCTTGCCAAGAATTGCGCCTAATTTGGTTTCTTGGTTGGAGATAAAAATCAAGATGATCTAAGGGAAACATTTACTAAGTACAAAAGGTGTCTAATCAAACCTGAGCTAAGGGGGTGTTTGTCTAAGCTTATCTTTTGGGCTTAAGCTTATGTTTATAGCTTGAAAGTGAGAAGCTCATAGGCCCATGTTGAATGTTTGAATTAGCTAACTAAAGTAAGTCGAAAACCTCAAATGTTTGCATTAGCTTATGGTGGTAAAATGACCAAAAAAAAAGACATGCATGTGTACTTGAAAGTACCTTTTAAGGTTAATTATAAGTAAAATTTATTTTGCTGTAACACCTGACAAGTAAGCCCAAGTTCCCTCGGACGAGCCACAAAAAGTGGGCTTACGGAAACCCCCCTTATAAGTTCGTAAGCTCAAGCTATAAGCTTATCCAAAAACTTAGATGGATTTATTTTATAAGCTCATAAACCCCCTAAAAAAGCTAAACCAAACACCCCCTAATTGAACAGTCCATAATTTAAGTACAGATAGCATTCTTAATTCAGTATCTTTTAGAATTACTTTCCATCCTACTGTGGTTAATGGTAACAGGAAATGCAAGTAACTGAGTTGCAGAAACATAGGAACCCACATAATACTTGTATTCATAAGCATAGTACCACAAACAATGCAGTTTGCAAACTAGAATAATTTAGTCACAGACAAAAAGACCACAAATATCAACAAGATCTTTGTCAGTAAATGGCGAGTCTTGCTAGAAACTGAGGTGACAATCAGCTATGATAAGGAGTCCTAGGGACATTCTGTTCTGTAAGCACCATTACATTAGCAAATGTCAGAAATTTTGATATTTGTAGAAGACTCTATATTTTACATAAAGTATTCCCAGTCCAAGACTCCAACAACAATTTAATATAAAAAGGACTACTTTTCAACCACAATTTACATCTAGTTAGTAACCTGGAGGCAACAGCTAATAAGCTATGATAAGGAGTTCTAGGGACATGGCAAACTGTAAGAGATAGTTCCTTGATATTTGGGTCCTTTAGTGTCTCTAAAGGATTATCTAGGAACATACTACGGTGACCCCCTCGAGCATTGAATTTTAATCAAGGATGTAAGCATATACACAAATATAACAAAATACAGACTAAGAACCTTAAGATCAGATGTCAATATCATTAACACATATTGTTCTTGACAGAAAGCAAGAGCAAAGAGAACTGGAATACGAAAGTAAGCTATATTTATCAAGGTGAATAAAGGTATAAAATTCAAAGACATGTCATAACAAAAAAACGTTCTACGAAAACAATATTTGATCATGGCCTACAAAAAGTCATCATTTGGATTGAAAAAAGTTAATCCTTCAACTAAACTATTGCTTTCATGTATTCAGCAAGTCACCAAAAACAAACAGATTTTTACAGCAAGTAATAAGTTAAGATAACCTTAAAAAGCGACCTGCCACAAAATTTTGCTCCATAAACTGTCTACACAGACAGGATTGAGCCCAAAAATGAAACTTAGCTCCAACACTACTTCATACCTATCTGCTATCACTTGCTAAACTTAACTGGTTGAACATATTTCTTTCCCTTGAAGTTTTGGCTTTTTACCAGTCTTTCTAACATAAGTTATGATCCCTTTAACCTCAGATTTCTTGGATTTTCCATCCTCCACAGCCTTACCCTTTGCTTCCGCTGTTGTCTTAAGTAGCTCCAGAGGCAGTGCTGCAGGATCAAGCTCCAAACAACCCTTTGGAACATTTACCGCTTCTTCACCCGTGAGCATATAAAACGGTACTTGATGAGACAACCGAAAGATCTCTTCTTTAGGAATCATCCAAGCTTCTTTGACATCAGAATGTTGATGAAACACAGATTTGAAACCAGCAACTTTGACCAACGGAGCAACCTTTACTCCTTTTTCCTCGTTAAAATCTTCGACAACAACCACCATTTTGTAGTCATGAATCACTTCATCGGAAGTAAACTCGTTCCAATCAGGAGACCAGTTTTTATAGAGGGCCCAAACGTCACCTTTCCTTGGATAAATTTGAATAACCCCTTTTTTACCTTTGGTCCATTGGATCTTATGTGAGAAAGAATTAAGCGATTTATTGATTTCCTGTTTGCCTGTTCTGAAATCACCACTGGTTTTAGGAAAACCAGATGCAACCCAATTAATCGGTCCTAATTCAGCATTGCCCTTGGAATTCAGCCAACTTATTTGCATCTTAAAATGTCTTTTTGATATGACAGTATGAATCATTGCATAGTATCGAGGCATCCCATCATCATCATCATAAGCAGCCCATATCTGGTTTTCACTAAATGAGCCTTCGTTTCTATCCATGTCAAAATCATGAAAATCTGGATCGGGAACACTCATTAGTATTGCTTCTGTCTCCTTCACATCAGTGTCCATGTCATCTATGTTCATCTTATCCTTTGGTGGCGTCTTTACATTTTCAATTTTACTAACATTTACAGAATTTTGTTCAACATACTTTTTACCAGTGTCGGTCATCTCACCTTCTTTCTTGCTACCTTCATTCTTAATAACTTCATTCTTGACAGCTTCTTTCTTGATAACTTCATTCTTGACAGCTTCTTTCTTGATAACTTCTTTCTTTGCAGCGTTTTCTGCATTCCACTCATCAAGTTTCTTGTGAATTACGTTCCTTGCTTTTTTCATCAACATATTACGAATTTCTCCTTGTGACAGTTCCCTCGTGCTATGATTAATCTTGGTTTTCACCTTATCCCCTCCTAAATTTACCTTTGCATATGCACTACTGGTAGGTACTGTGAAAGACTGTTCAGCTGCACGTCTTTTTTTCGTAGTTCCATCGCCTTTAACAGAACCTACTTTAACTTCATGCCGTCTTATGAATTGCCCGCTGTTGTGCACAGTTGAAGTATTTACAGATGGACCCGGTTTGACATTTACATGATTGACATTGGCTTTGTTTAAGGATGGGCCCTGTTTGGCATTCACATGATGCTTTGCATTTTGGTTCTGCGTTTGAGAAGGCCACGGTGTCGCAAGGTGGCGCATGGGTGGGGCAGGCGACTTTCTAGCGCAAAAGGGTTCACCACAGTTCGGGCAAAGGATCTTCTGGTTGAGATGAGCATTCGCGTATTCAAAGTGCATTAAGCATTTTGTACACGAGGTCCAAAATGTTTTACTTTTTGATGATCGAGGAACCAGTTTAGTGGGCTGAGTAGCAGAGGTTGAAGTCCTTGACTTCTGAGTTTCAGTGAAGACTCTCTGATAAACTGGTCTTATGTTTCGTTTTTGGTCATACGTTTTTCGTTGGATCTTATCAGACAGTAACATCCATGCTTGAGACACGAGCTGAAAGGCTCCTTCAGCTCCAACCGACTTGTTTTTATCAGGGTGAAGAGAAAGAATCAACTTCCTGTAACTTTGCCTAATAGCCTCGTCATCTGTCGTGGGTACCACACCAAGAATACCATACCAATCTAGTTCACCGCTAATCTTCTTCTCTGAAGCAATGTATACATCAAGTACTATAAAGAGGTGTGAAAGACCTTCAAGCCCCGGGAATAGCTTCTCAGCTTTTTGTGCTAATTGTTTTGCTCCCACGTAATCTTTATCTATTAGCTTCCCCTCGGATAACTCTTTAGCCCGCAGAGCTTCATCTTTATTACATTCCATCTTAACAATGTTTCATATGAAACACCACAAACTAACGATCCTTGAAGCAAAGTAAAGGGCCTGCCTCTGATTGTGCGCCCTAATACAAAATAAAAAGATAAAAACAAATTACATATAACATAAGAAGATGTTGTGGTCGAAAGTAAAAATGATGACGAGTATATACCACACAAAGCACACTCATGATTGTTAACAACAAAAATGATTGCAAACAGAGCTAGACATCAAAATCAACAAAAAGCATGAATGGGCATATAAATGGGCATGATTATTAACGACAAAAACGACACAAAATTGACCAATGGAACTAGTGGAATATCAAATACAACTGATCATAAACGTCACAAGTACCATAACAATTTCTTGCAATCTGTTACCCGTTATACAGTTCCCATATGTATGGGAAGCATCTGGACAGTGGTTTAATGATGTAACCAGAACACGTCAATTACTTTTTACCTCACAATTAGCAAAACAGTACATGATTCATCAAATACTCAGTATCAAGTATCAACAAATTAAAGGATTTTGCAAGCAAAGTAAAAAGGGCCTACCTTTGACTGTGCAAGCCCTAACACAAATACGAAGATGCAAATAACAATAAATATAACGCAAGAAAGATGTTTTGATCGAGACCCGGCAATTGATAACAACACGAATGATTACGAACTCAGTGATATATACAAGACCAACTACCTATTTATATGCCCCATTTTATCAAGTATAAAAAACGCACAATTGACCAATAATACTAGTTGAATACATACAACAGATTGAAAACGTCGCAGATACCATAAATTCATGGACCTAACACAGACTAATAACAAATCTATGCAATACATTATCCATTACACAGTTTGCCCATACGTCTGTAACGCATCTCTCAACAGTCTCCTAATCGCTAACACAAAACAAGTACCTGATTTATTTGACTGAACAATCAACCAACTACAAGAACTAATCAAATCACTCGCAAATACTCCAAAATCATCAATGTGCCATACCAAACAATAATTTTAAAAAACCGTAAGCAAACTACGCCGCGCACACGTTTCCAAACACCCCTATATAGGTAAGATACTATTGCATAAGATTAGATTCATTAATTATGGTATATCAATAAAATAATCAAAATTTTTATATAAATCATGTTAAAAATATAAACTTTAGTCAAGAACAATCAAAAAGACTAAATTTTTTTGATTCTTAAACCCTAGAATACAGAAACAAACAATAAAGAAACAATCTGCATTGCAAATAATAAAGGATAGAGTAAAGGAATATACCCAAAATAGTGAGATTGATGATTTAACCAAACATGCATATGCAGCAGTGATTCAAGATACGGTTTTTATTTTATTTATGGTGAAAGATTTTGATAAAGAACAGAAGAATTGTTATTAGGAGTTTATAATAAATAAATCAACATATGTTTTGGGATTTTTATTTTTGTGGGATGAAAAAGAAAAACCATCAGGTCTGTGTTTTGTTACGGAGACATTATTTATGTTTGGTTTTGTCTCACAAGTGCATTAACTCCTTTAAACCGCATTTATTTTTCTTTTATTTCAAAATAAATCCGCATTTATTCAATACAAAAAAAAAAATTTACCAATTTTTTTTTTATTCATACAAACTTATCAGTGCTTTAGGCAGTTGTATTATATATACATCAAGGTTTACATGCTTGTGCATATGAGTGTGCAAATCAAAAAACAATGTGTGCAAATCAACTCTGTTCTTTTTAAAGTACAAATCGTATTTAATACACATTAATTAAACTCGTAAATTATTATAATTGAATCTCACTTTTAATTTAATAAACTCAAAATATCTTTATACTGTAATAAGGGGACATTAAACCTTTCTTTAAAGATACCCATTGAAGAATTACTTTACGTTTTTCTTTTTCTGTTGATAATTTATGCAACATCTAGTTTTTTTTTATATATGGGTTAACATCTTTTTCTCGACTAATATACTAATATACAGGATTTGAATTCACCGCAACTGACTCAAATCAAATAAATCATTTTTTCTCCAGGAGGTTGATGTGGTCACTTTATACTTGTTTGCAACTAACAGAAATTGAATTTGAGATTTTTTACATTTTATTGATAATAGTTGCAACTTGCAAGTATAATAGAGATTTTTGACATGATAAGGAATACAGCCCATAATAGAAATAAAAGTAAACGGGTTGTCACTGGATTATAAAGATCCCGAGTTATGTTTTGCGGGCTCAATTAGTGTTTGAGTTAGGATGGATAAAAGCAGTTAACATGCTAGCGAGATCAAATATAATTTATAATGGATTACACAAGTTAAATGATTCAAACAAGTTACTATATCAATCATGTAACTTGTTTAGCATGTTTNAAACGGGTTGTCACTGGATTATAAAGATCCCGAGTTATGTTTTGCGGGCTCAATTAGTGTTTGAGTTAGGATGGATAAAAGCAGTTAACATGCTAGCGAGATCAAATATAATTTATAATGGATTACACAAGTTAAATGATTCAAACAAGTTACTATATCAATCATGTAACTTGTTTAGCATGTTTTTTTTTTTTTTTTTTTTTTTTCACGTTAAGTGGTTTATAAATACAAGTGGGTCCATAGTTGGTTCATGTCCCTTATTGCCACTTAATGGGGAGGGGATCACTTTTCTTCCTTTAGGGGGCATTTGGTTTCTAGTATGTTTTGGAAAGAATTGTAATCTATCAAAGAAATTGTAATTTGAATGAATTGTAATTCAAAAAGTTAAATTTGGTGTAATTGTAATGTGTTGAAATTGTAATTGATGTATTTTGTCACTGTGTTTGGTTGGATATCAACATAATATAATTCAAAAAAATTTAAAAAATAAAAACTTAAAAATAACAATAATAACAATAAATGATAAATAATATTAATAATAATTCATAAATAATAATAATGATAATAATAATAATAATAAATAATAATAATAATTATATTTTTATTATTTTAATATTTATATAATAATAATAATAAATAATAATAATAATAAATAATGATAATAATAATAATAATAATATATTATTATTATTATTATTATTATTATTATTATTATTATTATTAATAACAATAATAATAATAATAATAATCATCATTTTATTATTATTATTATTATAAAGTTCTGAATTACAACGTAATTCAAAATATTTCATCCAGCTTCCTATATAATCTGAATTCCCTCATTTGATGTATAATAATGACTAAATTACAATTACAACGCAAACCAAAAAACCTACGTGATGTAATCTGAATTACAATTCTCTTCATTCTGCGAACCAAATAGCCCATGAAATGTAATCAAATTACAATTACTTTCAATTACGTCAGATTACAGCGAACCAAACGCCCCCTTAGTGATATAGACCAAATAAGAAAAATAAATGAAGCCCACTTAGAAAAAAACAATATTAAATATTTTTGTGACCCAATTCTTTCGCTAAAGGTAAAAAGAAACACCCCAGGTATCCTTTACTCTATGCTTGGTGTATTAGTTTCACCATAAATTAAATAAAACCTGCATAATCCCAAACATATATTCAATTCTTCTTGTATTATGGTGAAAGATTTTGATAAAGAACAGAAGGAGTTAATAATAAATGAAATTTTATTATGTTATTAACATGGAACAAGAAGAATTGAATATATGTTTGGGATTTTTATTTTTGTGGAATAGCTATTCATGGAATCAAAAACCATGTTTCAGAAATATTATTTATTGTATGTGTTTTTCTATATAGTAGTTTTCTAGTGGTAAAAGTTATAAATGCTTTGTAATCTTATAATCTTATATGTTAGATTTATATGAAAATTTCATTATGCATAATACCGGTTTTAAAATTCATTGTGCATATGTTTATTTTTCATAAAAGAATCATTTTGAATAAGTAAAAATTATGCATAATGAATCATAAATGACCGGTGTATTACGCATAATGAAATTTTTATCGGTACGTAGTTCAAAATGAACCTAATGTATAAGTACATGAAGCATTTATAGTTTTTGGTCTTTTTCTTATATATAGGTTAACATCTTTTTCCCGAATAATATACTAATATGAGGTTTGAATTTACCCCACACTGACTCAAATAAGATAATTTTTTTCTTTTCAAGAGGTTGGTGTGTTCACTTCATAGTTGTTTTCACCTAACAGAAATTGATCTTGAGATCTCTTACATTTTAGTGATGATTGTTGCAAGCATAATAACGACATTTGACACGATAAGTACGACCCACAATCAAAATAAAAGTAAACAGGTTGTCGCTAGACTATAAAGATCTCGAGTTATGTTTCGGCGACTCAATTAACATGTTTATTAAACAGACAGTGTTTGAGTTAGGATGGATAAAATGAGTTGACATGCTAACAAGATTAAGTTTACAGTACCCAGTTTAGGATCATACATTATATCGCAGTCTTGCAGGTGGTCTTCAGTACCTCACATTTACACCACCGGATTTGTCGTATGTAGTACAGCAGATTTGCCTTTACATGCACGATCCTCGTAAGCCACATTTAGCTGCCCTCAAACGTATCTTACGATACGTCAGGGGGACTTTGGATTTTGGTCTTCACTTATATACCTCTTCTACCACATCTCTTGTTGGTTATACAGATGCAGATTGGGCAGGTTGTCAGTCTACACGATGGTCCACATCAGGTTACTGTGTGTTTCTGGGTGATAATTTACTATCTTGGTCTTCTAAGCGTCAACACACCCTCTCCCGTTCAAGTGACGAAGCTGAGTACCGGGGTGTTGCTAATGTTGTGGCTGAGACAGCATGGCTTCGTGATGCGCGGGATTGCGACCACGCACTAGGGTTTTACCTCTCAAGGGATCTTGAGAAGCTTGCAATCCCCACCAGGCAGTGTACCTGACCGATGTTGATGAGACGAAAAATGTTACGTTTTTAGGGGTCGGTTTGAGTCCTAATTCGTATGTTTTGGGTTTGGATTTCACCCAAAGTCGTTTCTTTTCTCATTTTAGGTACTTTTGAAGGGAAAATCACAAAAGAAGCATTTTCGGGCGTTTTCGGAGTGAAAAAGTGCGGAAAACAACAAAAACTCAAAAGACCTTGAAGATTACAGAAGGTGACGCCGTCACTCTATACAAGGTGACGCCGTCAGGAACAAGTGAAGTCCAGAATTGGAAAAAGACTCGTGACGGGCCAGAGAGTTCGTAATGCCCTAATACAAAATAAAAAGATAAAAACAAATTACATATAACATAAGAAGATGTTGTGGTCGAAAGTAAAAATGATGACGAGTATATACCACACAAAGCACACACATGATTGTTAACAAAAATGATTGCAAACAGAGCTAGACATCAAAATCAACAAAAAGCATGAATGGGCATATAAATGGGCATGATTATTAACGACAAAAACGACACAAAATTGACCAATGGAACTAGTGGAATATCAAATACAACTGATCATAAACGTCACAAGTACCATAACAATTTCTTGCAATCTGTTACCCGTTATACAGTTCCCATATGTATGTGAAGCATCTGGACAGTGGTTTAATGATGTAACCAGAACACATCAATTACTTTTTACCTCACAATTAGCAAAACAGTACATGATTCATCAAATACTCAGTATCAAGTATCAACAAATTAAAGGATTTTGCAAGCAAAGTAAAAAAGGGCCTACCTTTGACTGTGCAAGCCCTAACACAAATACGAAGATGCAAATAACAATAAATATAACGCAAGAAAGATGTTTTGATCGAGGCAGCAATTGATAACAACAAGATGACTACGAACTCAGTGATATATACAAGACCAACTACCTATTTGCCCCATTTTATCAAGTATAAAAAACGCACAATTGACCAATAATACTAGTTGAATACATACAACAGATTGAAAACGTCGCAGATATCATAAATTCATGGACCTAACACAGACTAATAACAAATCTATGCAATACATTATCCGTTACACAGTTTGCCCATACATATGTAACGCATCTCAACAATCTCCTAATCGCGCTAACAGCATATTCACAACACGCCAATCTCATTAACCCTCACAAAACAAGTACAGGGACTAATCAAATCACTCAAAAATACTCCAAATCATCAATGTGCCATACCAAACAATAATTTTAAAAAACGCGAAAGCAAACTACGCGGCGCACACGTTTCCAAACACCCCTGTATATGTAAGATACTATTGCATAAGATTAGATTCATTAATTATGGTACATCAATAAAACAATCAAAAGTTTTATATAAATCATGTTAAAATATAAACTTTAGTCAAGAATAATCAAAAAGACTAAATTTTTTTGATTCTTAAACCCTAGAATACAGAAACAAACAATAAATAAACAATCTGCATTGCAAATAATAAAGGATAGAGTAAAGGAATATACCCAAAATAGTGAGATTGATGATTTATATATGCAGCAGTGATTCAAGATACGGTTTTTATTTTATTTATGGTGAAAGATTTTGATAAAGAACAGAAGAATTGTTATTAGGAGTTTATAATAAATAAATCAACATATGTTTTGGGATTTTTATTTTTGTGGGATGAAAAAGAAAAACCATCAGGAATGTGTTTTGTTACGGAGACATTATTTATGTTTGGTTTTGTCTCACAAGTGCATTGACTGATTAACTCCTTAAACCGCATTTATTTTTCTTTTATTTCAAAATAAATCCGCATTTATTCAATACAATTTTAATTTTTTTTAAGGAATTGACTTGAACAACAAAATTTTTTTATTCCTACACTCATCAGCGTTTTAGACAGTTGTACTATATATATACATCAAGCTTTACATGCTTGTGTATATGAGTGTGCAAAAGAAAAAACAATGTGTACAAAGCAACTCTCCTTTTTTAAAGTACAAATTGTATTTAATACACATTAATTAAACTCGTAAATTATTATAATTGAATCTCACTTTTTAATTTAGGAAACTCAAAATATCTTTATAATAAGGGGACATTAAACCTTGCTTTAAAAATACCCATTGAAGAATCACTTTATGTTTTTCTACTTCTGTTGATAATTTATGCAACATCTAGTTTTTTTTTTTATGGGTTAACATCACTTGGACAACAGGTAAAATAAAAAACAAAGAATCCTATAATGAATTAAAGAAAAAAATGTATAACAAAACATGAATTACTGTTAATTTAATTATGTTTTTACAGGTTCGTCGTCGGGTACAATCCACTTCTTATGAAGAAATTTCAAGCTCACATCAATGTAGAATGGTGCAACCAAGCAGCTTCTATCAAGTATTTGTTTAAATACATACATAAAGGACAAGATAGAATCACCTCAACATTTGAAAAATCAACATTTGAAAAATCAACAGATGAATCAGGCGTCAATTATGAACAAAAGAAAAAAAACAAAGATGAAATCAAGAAATATTACGACTATCGTTACATATCAGCATGCGAAGCGGCTTGGAGGCTTTTGTCATTCCCAATACACTGCCAATATCCTAATGTTGAAAGGCTATCGTTCCATCTCCCTGGTGAACAACCCGTTGTGTATGAAGACGATGACATTGTAGATGAAGTGCTGTCAAAGCCAACAATAGCCAGTTCTCAGTTCTTGAAGTGGATGGAGCGAAACGAACATGATAAGAAAGCTCGAAAATTGACATATGTTGAGTTTCCAAAAAAATATGTTTGGAACAGAAAAGACCGAGTTTGGACAAAAAGAAAAAGAGGAAAAGTTGTAGGCCGAATCAATTACGTTCCTGCAAGCCTTGGTGAGATCTACTACCTAAGAATATTGTTAAACAAGGTAAAAGGGCCTGCCTCATGGAAAGAACTCTATACGCATGACGACATCCTCTATGAAACCTTCAAAAATAGATGTCATGCAATGGGATTGTTGCAAGACGACAAAGAGTACATCGAATGCATAAAAGAAACAAACAGGTTCGCGTCCGGAGCATTCTGCAGAACGGTGTTCGTAATGCTTCTCACAGAAAACACGTTATCAAAACCAAGACATGTCTGGGAACAAACAAGCGACCAGCTGTCAGATGACATCCAAACACTACGAAGACAAGAGCTAAACATGCCAAGTAAGTATTTAAAATACATTAATTATTTAAATGCATAAAAAAATATTAAACAAAACTTTTGTTATTAGATTTGGTGATGCAACGTGAACGAATCCTAAACTTAGCTTTGGAAAAGATCAAGGAAGAGCTGCAGCGCCGAGGCTCAACACTAAAAAACTATCCCGAAATGCCATTCCCAGATTTGACAAACAAAGAAGATGCAGGAAACGTGTTGATAGAAGACGAGCTAAACTACAACACAACAGAGCTCAAAAAAAACATGACCTCCTATATTCAAAGATGACAGATGAGCAAAAAGGTGTTTATAATACAATCATGGAAGCAACAAATTCTGAAAAAGGAGGTACTTTATTTCTATACGGTTATGGTGGAACAGGTAAAACATTCGTGTGGAACACGTTATCTTCAGCAATAAAAAGTCAGGGAGAAATTGTGCTAAACGTCGCATCAAGTGGAATAGCAGCGCTGCTACTCCCAAAAGGAAGAACGGCACATTCAAGATTCAAAATACCAATTGATCTTACTGAAGAATCTGTTTGCAACATACCAAAACAAAGCCCACTAGCAGGTTTAATGAGAAAAATGAAGCTGATTATCTGGGAAGAGGTACCAATGACACATAAGCATGCATTCGAAGCTCTTGATAGGACGCTACGCGATATAATTCCACATGCAAGCCACAAACCTTTCGGAGGAAAAACAATAGTTTTTAGAGGTGACTTCCGCCAAGTTTTGCCAGTAATCGTAAAAGGTACAAGAGAAGAGAAAGTAAATGCTTCAATTAACCACTCATATATATGGGATGATTGTACTATTTTGAAGTTAACTACCAACATGCGCTTAAAATCAACAACAAACGAAAAGGATTCAAAAGAAATCGAAGAATTTGCGGATTGGATTTTGAAAGTAGGCGAAGGTAACGTTGGACCTGAAAACGATGGAGAAGTAGAGATACAAATTCCAGGCAATATGCTGATAAAAACAGATGGGGAACCTCTTGAAGCAATGGTATCATCAATATATCCAAATATTGAACAAAACATTGGCAGAAAAGAGTACTTTGAAAATAAAGCGATCCTGGTTCCAACAAACGAGGAGGTAGATTTGATAAATGACCATATGTTGAATAAAATCGCAGAGAAGGAAAAGATTTATTACAGTTCAGACACCATTTGCCCAACAGAGATAAACAGCAGCTTTGACGAATCGATGTACGCTTCGGAGCTCTTAAATACCATCAAAATATCAGGCCTACCAAATCACATCCTAAAACTGAAAAAAGGAGTTCCAATTATGCGTCTTCGAAACATAGATCAGCAAAATGGGTTGTGCAACGGTACTCGCTTGCTTGTCACACGGCTTGATGAACATGTTATAGAGGCTAGGATAATATCCGGAACGCACATCGGGAAAATGACTTATATACCAAGATTCCAGTTAATGCCTTCAGATAAACGAGTCCCGTTCAAATTCAATAGAAGACAATTCCCAGTGACTGTTTGCTTTGCAATGACAACCAACAAAAGCCAAGGACAATCTTTAGCGGAAGTGGGACTGTACTTGCGAAAACCAGTTTTTACATATGGCCAATTGTATGTAGCACTATCAAGAGTCACAACCAAAAAGGGCCTGAAAATCATAACCTGCGACAAGGATGGGAAACCAACAAACATGACAACTAACGTCGTATACAAAGAAGTTCTACAGAAGATTCATAACAACTGACATCTTTTAGATTAGATTATTTAGGACATTATTAGCATTGGATCATTGAAAATACAATTAACGACATTTGTGATTTTATATTAATTCATGGAGTGTTTGGTACTTATACTTATCTCAAGAATTAAGAATCAAAGTTTGTTTTATCCCGTTCAGTTTTTAAATGTAATGTTTTTGCCTAGCTAATGTTATTCATTGGTAAAATTAAGTTTAGGCATGAACTACAAAAAACCAACTTCAACAACTCTTTCGCTGTAACTGATACATCATTTATAAACCCTTGAAAAAAAAAATTAAAGAACCATTCGAATACAAACAACAATCTGACTAAATGAACAATCTGCCTTAGAATGGTAGAATGTTGGATTAAGAGGTCGCTGGAAAAAAAATAAAGACACATTCAAATACAATCACCCATCTGACCAAGTCAAGAACAATGTCCAGTATGACCCGATTCAATCCAATGATCCAACTTATCAATTTCAAAAAAATCACCCATCTGATGTTTTTCCAAATAATTAAACCACCCCTTTAAGAAAGATAAATGGAGTTTAAGTTACTACTATTCAGTTATGACTAACGACACAAGAAGATCAGTAGAAACTTATTTGAGTAGCTGCAAAAACAAGACTAAGTGACGAAATGGTAATTCACCTGATAACGTTATTATCTCATGCTGCTGATACATGTAAACTTAGAGCAACAATCTGCAACAAGTCTGGATGTCTCTAACTTTTACCATGATGAGATATTATAGAACATGACACCTGGAAATTAAAAATGATAACCTAAGATTACCTTCATAGCATGTGGAACCAAGTCTGGTCAGAATTCAATGACCAAAAGAGCTTTGTCCGCAATAATTTTCCCACAAAATAATAAATTCTTTATTACATTACAAACTGTATTCATCTTTGATAAAACAATATAAGGGGTTGAAGCCAAAAGCAGCCTTAAAGCAAATGTTGGCCAGCAAATCAGTACTTAATGTTTGTGACTGCACGTTAGAAAAAAAAATTAAAGTCCAATCCAAATACAAACAACAACCTGACTAAGTGAACAATCTGCCTTAGAATGATAAAATGTTGGATTAAGAATTTCGCGGGAAAAAAAAAAAAAAAAAAAAAAAAAAAAACCCCTATCTTTACCAGTCAAAGAACAAATGTCCAAGGTCCTGGGACCCTGTTTGAATCCAAATTAACCCCAACTGATTTCAACACACCAATTATAAAAAGAAAAAACAACGATTTTCAGGGCACCAAAAGAGCAAAAAAATAACCATAAATTTCCTAAAAAAAAAAATTGTTTTTCTTTTTACTACCACCTAAGAGTAAGCTAAAAAATTAAGATTTAAGCAAATAAAATTTCAAAAAGTTTCAAAACTAGATTTCATTGTGAACAATTTTCAAAAAAAGGCCTTTTCACATTTTCAATCCACTCTAATACAGGTGTATTAAACCATTCCAAACCATTCGGCGACTACGCCCAAAAAGGAAAGTCTCGATTGGGCAACTCATTAAAATTCAAAAAAACAGGTAAATCGTTGAAATCTAAAACCCCTCCTGCATGGACAAAAAAACCCATCTTTAAACCTTCCCGCTAAATCTCCCTTTTCAAGGAAAATCACCCCATTTTTTCTCCCACAAAAAAACCACGGGAAAGTGGCATCTATTAAATAAAGTGAAAGTTTTTCCACCCCTCATATTTTTTCATACCCTTTTCAAGATCAGCCGGGATCACCGCCTTAATTGAATCCCATTTTTCCAAAAAAAGACCCTTTTTAGTTATATTTCATAAAAAAATTTCAAAATAAAAAATGGTTAAAAAAAAAAAAAAAAAAAAAAAAAAAAAAAAAACCACCAAAAGATTACCTGCAAATGTTTGCTTTGCAAAGAAGCATACGTGAGACATACAGGAGCATATCTCCCAAAATTATAAAGCCTAGAAGTAGGCATGCCCTCTAAATTGTATTCAGTAACATACAACATACTCCGCCTACTAGAAGCTAAAAAGTGCACATGCCACCCAATTTGAATACCTTTAGCATTCACATAATGATTCCAAGCTCTACCAAATACCAACGCAAAAGACACGTTGATATACTTTACACAAACATAATAAACACGATCAACCGTACGTACACACAGCTTCTTATGTTTCTTTCCTTTAGCAAGACTCAACAAAGCCACATGGACAATCTATTTAAAGAAAAAAAATAAAAAACCAACAAGAAAAATTAACAATACCACATAAAAGATTAAAGATTTATAAACAATAATATACAACACAACAACATACCATTCCACCATCACGCCTGTACCTAAATTCGCACACACATTCCATGTTACAGAATCAAAAGACAAACAAAACAAGGAGGAAAAAAACCAGATAAAAATTCGTGTTAAAAACAAGAGAATAAAACGTCTTATATAGACACCACGACGTTACCACAATCCTTTAACGATAACAATACAATTAACACAAGAATATCCAAACGCAAGTGCATATCCAATTCAAATACAAACACAAACTCATCAATTATAAACCACAAATAGACAATAACTACAATCCTAATCTTATACAAACATATCAATAAAATTAATAACTTCAGATAAGTGGGACTAAAAAATACTTACAATAATTCGATAAAAACACTAAGCATTCAAGATTCGAAGCCATAAAGTAATTATCCGTAGTATCATTAGAGGAGCGAAAGAGAGATGATGGTTTACGAAATAAACCCACGATTCATATTAGCAGGGAAATATATGTTTGACTCAAAGTGAGCTACCCATTCAACAAGGAATTAAAAAATGAATTTAATAAATAATTTTTTAATAATACAGATAAGACAAGAGTAAATAAATAAACAATAAAAGACTTTTAAAACAAATATAATTCATAATTTAAAACATTACTTTGACTACAACAACAAAACAATATACGTGGGCTTCACACTTATATATTCATGACATCAACTCCGAAAAACCATACAATAAACAAACCTAAACACTCAGCAACAATGGATGCTCGATCAACCATAAAAAACCAACCACAAAAAAAATTGATAAGGCGAAAAGTGTACTGCTTTTCGGGGGTCATTTAAGCCCTAAATCATATTTATTTGATCAAATATTGCCCTAAATCGTTTCTTTTGTCATTTTAGGTACTTTGGAGAGAAATTCTGGAAAAGGAAGTATTTTGGACGTTTTTGGAGCATAAAAGTGAAGAATTCGACAAAGTGCTAAAATCTGCTGGAATAGTACCCATGACGCCGTCAAGCCTTGATAAGCCAGAATGGATTTTGGGAGATTAAAGGGGGACGGCGTCAAGAAGGCCATCAAGAAACCCTAAGCACGGCGAGGTGACAGCGTCAAGGCTACAACGTGACGCCGTCAGATCTGTTTTCCTATATATATTCTCATAATTTTTAGTCATTAGGGTGGAACTTTTTTGGGAGAAACCCTAGACGAATTTTAGCAGCTTTTTCAAGGTTTTTTACCTTGAGATCTTCCATGTTACATTGAAGATAAGCAATCAATTGATCATTCAATAGGTCTATGTGTTGTTTGATTCTATCTTGTTCTTGTCTTTTGTTTAACATGCTAGGCTAGGTTCTCTTTGTGTTTGCTTAGATCTAATGAAACCTAACTATTGATTATTGATTTAATGGTGTGTTATTGATTGTATTGGATGAATGTTTATCGATGTTAGGCTTAAGAAAACTGGCAGACTTCCAATTGGTAACATGCTTGAACGTCTTAAGAAATATGAACCAAGGTGTACTAAGGTTATTTGATTGTATTTAATGCATGAGCGAATTCTAGTGATCCCATGTTAGGAGCTTCTTAGCCGGCTCGACATAGGAGTGAAGTAGGAGCTTATAGAGTTGGGGAAGTCCGTACACACCCCCACGACTGGTATTAAGAAATACAATCCGTCATCCACGCAATTAATACACACTAATCAATCGGTAAAAGATAGTTAGGAAGTAAGGAAATCTAAGTAAACACACTTCCCTCCATATAGTTTTCACAAACATTTATTTTCTTGTCATTTTATTTTATTTGCATTAGTAGTTATTTGGGTTAGTTGACTAGCAACTAATTCCGCCTACTCCTTCAAACCCGAGATTTTTACTTGCTTTCCTAAAAATATAAAAATACAAAAAGAATCTTCCCTCACCCCTAGACCTATTAGAGTAGTTTTTCAATCCTAACGATACTATTCCCCTAGAGAACGATCAATCCCCCGGTACTTGCCACTACACTATACTACATCGGTCAGGTACACTGCCTGGTGGGGATTGCAAGCTTCTCAAGATCCCTTGAGAAGTAAAATCCTAGTGCGTGGTCGCAATCCCACGCATCAAATTTTTTGGCGCCGCTGCCGGGGAATAGTTATTATTTAGGTTGAATCTTTATTTTATTAGGTCTACTCACTAGATTCCTTTCTAGTGAGATTTTTATTTTATTTTTCTAGGTTTTCTTTAGTCTATCTTATTTCTTCGTGTCTTTGTTCATTACCATTACCATCCGACATCATGGAAGGTGGTAATATCCTTGATCCTAACAACCCACCACCACAACAAAACCAACCTCCTAGAGCCCGTACTTTAGGAGAATACTCCCGTCCTAGCCACCAAGGCTATCGAAACACCATTGAGCTCATCCAAGGAGCCAATGTGTCTCCCTTGCGATCCGACACCATTCGGTTGGTGCAAAGCGGATGTGCATTCCATGGACTTCGTTCCGAAGATCCTAATCAACACCTCAAGGACTTCCTTAAGATCATAGATTCCATAGACCTTGATGTTGACACCCGAGAGACGACCCGACTGCGTCTCTTTCAATTCTCTCTGCGAGACCATGCTAGTCAATGGCTAGAGCGTCTACCCGCAGGATCCATCACCTCTTGGGATAATCTCACCTCTCGCTTCCTTGCTCAGTTTTTCCCACCGGGAAGGACTACCAAGCTAAGGAATGATATCTTGGCGTTCCAACAACGTCCAGGTGAAACCCTCTACGAGGCATGGACTCGATTCAAGGACTTACTNGACCATGCTAGTCAATGGCTAGAGCGTCTACCCGCAGGATCCATCACCTCTTGGGATAATCTCACCTCTCGCTTCCTTGCTCAGTTTTTCCCACCGGGAAGGACTACCAAGCTAAGGAATGATATCTTGGCGTTCCAACAACGTCCAGGTGAAACCCTCTACGAGGCATGGACTCGATTCAAGGACTTACTCCAAAAATTCCCTCACCATGGCATAGACCTTTGGCTCCAATCCAAATCTTCTATGACCATATCAATCTCCCCACGAGGCAAACCATTGACCAAGCAGCCGGTGGTAAGCTACGTAATCTAAGTGCGGAACAATCATGGGATCTCCTAGAAGATTTTGCTCTTTATGATAACGAAAGTTGGAATGATCCCCGTGATTTGAATAAAACGGTCAAGGCAATATCTTTGCCTTCGAACAATTCAAGCACTTCCGACCGTAGGATCATAGAACTTGAAGACCAAGTCAAGTTTCTTATGAAATCCTACGAGGCTCCTAAACCTTCAAGCCAAGTAAACAAAATCACTTCTTTGTGCGAATTATGTAGTGGTCCCCACGACACTCGTGATTGCATGGAACTCCCCAAACAAGCTTTTGCGGACTACGCATCCTCGCGTACCAACGGAGCGGGAGACAAGTGATACACTTTCAAACCCGAGCCAAACCCTTACGGTGATTCATACAACCCCTCATGGAAAAATCACCCAAACCTTAGGTGGAAGTCAAACCAAAACGTGCCCCAAAACAATTCTTCCAACCCACCTAATCGTTTTCAACCCAACGGTCCTTCCTCGAACCGTACCTTCAACAACAATCCTTCCAACAACTATGGTAGTACCAATAACTTTGAAGGATTGATGTCCAATTTTATGGCATCTCAAGAAGCTCGTATAGCTAAATTCACATCCGAATTTAATCAACAACAAGTAGAGATGACCAATAAGATTGACAACTTATTGAAGGCCCTCAACAACCAAGTGCTATCACCTCCACATAAGGACGCTAGGAACACAAATAGCGGACCCCAAGTCAAAGACCCTTCTTCATCCAAACATGTCCACTTCGTCAATGTCGTCACTATTAAGCCAATCGATAAGAATAAGGAAGAAAGTGACAAGAATGAGGTTAGAATAGAAATTGAACCTAAGGATGAGGTTAAGGAAGTTGAGGTTGATAAGGAAGTTAAGATAAGTGAAGTAGAAGAAGTAGATAATGAAGAGGACTACTTCAACAGGTTACCCACTAAGGAAGAACGGGCGTACCATAAGGATTTATTCAATGACCCCGAAACACCATACTTCTTAGGTAACCCAATCATTAAGACAGGCGACCCATCCAATCTCAACATACCATGCAATATAGGTCACTTGCATGTTTGGAAGGCTTACATAGATCTTAAGTCTCCAATAAACATCATGACTAGAGCCCACTACAATATAATAATGAAAAAGCAACTGGGACTTAGGACATTTCCTAGAACGGGATGGATAAGCAATCTTGTAGGTAGAGTTAGGGGACTACATGTCTATGTACGTAATTTCACCTATATCACCGACTTTGTGATTGTTGAGGACATTCGGCCAGTAATAGATGCATGCTTAGCTCAAGTAGTTTTTGGAAAGCCGTTTGTTGAGGCCTCTAAAATGAATTATGACCCATCTCTAAGGATAGTTAGGTTCAAGGACGAGACCGATGATATTGCTTACCAAATGCCTTATAAGATAGAGCAATACCGACTCTTGTCAAACATCGAGAAGGAGCACAAGCAAGTGGTCTACTATAGGAATGACAAGGATAGAAGTAGAGGAGTAGACTATGTTATGAGTAGGATATTTGGGTTCTACAAAGAATGCTTGCAACTAGGTCCGGAATATAAGACTAAGCCCGAGGATGACCTAGAGGATGTGACCAATGATGGAGTCACATAATAGAGCCCGTGACTTTGAGTCTAGCTACAAGACTCGTTAATAAAGAAAAGCGCTTCTTGGGAGGCAACCCAAGCTTTGTGTGTTTATTTGTTTGTTTGTTTGATTTTATTTGCTTCCGTATGTATGTTTTATTTTTATTGTTATTGATTCATGCTTCAAACTAAATTGTGAAAATGCTTTATTTTGTTTTTAACTTCGTCTTAACTACATATAAAGGTATTTTGCAAAAGATAAGTGTAAGGGAAATCCAAATCGGTTTATAAGAACAAATAAACATGAATCATAACAATATTAAATTGACATACATATTAGTAATTGTTTGAGTCAAATGCTTGTATCGAGTCACAATGATATTTTGCAGGATTTCCAGGAATTAAGAACTGAGTTTTTTCAGAAATTTTCCGGAAACTTAACATGAAAATCTATCAGATCACATATAACGGCGTCAGGCACTGTTTTCTGGAATTTTCGAAAGTTTTGTTTTTCTTCCGGAATCATAAAATGCTTTATAAAATCTCTAACTTATAAACTCCAGGAATCTGCAAAATATTCATTACACAAGCATTATATCCTTATACAGATTTATCCCGCCGATGTTATGCAAGTTTTTGTGTTTGTTTTCTCAGGTTTAACAGGTTATTTTGGACAAGAAGATGATTTATATTTCGGAAGGGAAGCTTTGAGCATTCATTTTCTTGGAAGAAGATCTAACCATGTTACCACTTTATCCACCGAGCGAATCAGGGGAGTATTTGATTTCATTCTTTACCTTATTTACTTTTACATCTTGTTATTTGAA
>LBNU01033812.1:9145-120104 GCA_014162995.1 Artemisia annua
ACACATCATATACCAGAAATCAAACAGCCGTATCTCGATCTAATGTTCCCATCATTAATTCTACAGGAGTAAAAGTTGTCACTAATGCCAGCGGGTCAAAGCCTAGTTGCAATACAAGGAATGATAGGACTTCGCCAGCTAAGAGTGCTCAAGGAAAGGAAGTAGAAGACCACATTAGGAACAATAAGACTGATCTGAATGTTTTGAATCGTGTTGATTCTAGTATTAGCTCTAGGCGTACTGTAATTAATTCGAATTCTAAGACCACTTGTGAGATCTGTAATGACTATTTAATTTCTGGTATTCATGATGAGTGTGTTAAGACATGTTTGAATGCTTCTATATTACCTCCTGTTTGTCATAATGTGTATCGTAAACGTGAAAAGTGTGTTTGGAAAGCAACAGGAAGGAAGTTTTCTACTGTTGGCTATCATTGGAGACCCACTGGAAGAAAGTTCTCAATAGGAATTAAATGCCCCTTAACCAAACTGCGTAATCCTAGGTTTCCCAATACTAAGGTTTGGAAGGAAACTGGCAGAACTTTTCCTATAGGAATACAATGCGATAACCATAAGTCTAGTACCCCATCATGTCATAACTTGACTAAGGATACTATTGAACCTTCCTCTTCTGTTGCAACAAATGATGCTTGTGCTAACCAATCAGATCCCACTTATGGTTGGGGATCCACGTTTTAGAGTTATCCATATCGTCTGGTTTCAAATGCAGGTCGTACAAATCGTCCTGTGGTATTTGGACTCAGGCTGCTCAAAACATATGACTGGGGATCGCTCGCGGCTCAGAAATTTCGTGAAAAAGTTTATCGGGACTGTTAGATTCGGGAATGATCATTTTGGTGCAATAATGGGTTATGGAGATTATGTGGTTGGCGACAGCGTGATTTCTAGGGTATATTATGTAGAAGGGCTTGGGCACAATTTGTTCTCCGTTGGTCAATTTTGTGATTCAGATCTTGAAGTAGCCTTCAGAAAACACACTTGTTATGTTAGAAGATTGGATGGTATGGATCTTCTGAAAGGCAGACGTGACTCAAACCTCTACACTATATCCATTGAAGATATGATGCGGTCATCACCAATTTGTTTACTATTTAAGGCTTCCAAGAACAAGTCATGGTTGTGGCATCGTCGTTTGAATCACTTGAACTTCGGTACCATCAATGAGCTCACTCGTAAAGATCTTGTTCGAGGAATGCCCAGGCTGAAGTATGAAAAAGATCATCTCTGTTCCGCTTGTCAGCTTGGTTAAAGCAGGAAGCAATCTCACAAACCCAAAACTATCAACACCATTATGGAAGTTCTCCATACCCTTCACATGGATCTGTGTGGTCCAATGAGAGTGCAAAATATTTTTGGAAAGAGATATGTGTTAGTGATCTTTGATGACTAATCTCGGTTTACATGGGTTAAGTTCCTTAGATCCAAAGACGAGACAACTGAAATCATCATCAAACTAATCAAGCAGCTGCAAGTTGGACTCAATAAAACTGTCAGATTCGTCCGCACAGATAACGGAACTAAGTTTGTTAATCAGCAACTTACTCAATTTTACGAAGATCTTGGAATTAGTCATCAAAGGAGTATACCTCGAACACCTCAGCAGAACGGAGTCGTTGAAAGACGAAACCGTACCCTTGTAGAGGCCGCCCAAACTATGCTGATATTCTCCAAAGCTCCTATGTTCCTCTGGGGAGAGGCAATTGCAACTACTTGTTACACTCAGAACCGATCACTGATCCATCCTCTTCACAGCAAAACCCCCTATGAGCTGGTGCACGATAGAATACCTGATCTCTCATTTCTTCGAGTTTTTGGTGCATTATGTTACCCAACCAACAATAGTGAAGACTTGGGAAAGCTCAAGGCAAAAGCTGATATTGGAATTTTTGTTGGCTATGCACCAAACAAGAAGGGCTATCGAATCTACAACAAAAGAACCCGACAAATCATGGAAACTATCCATGTCACGTTTGATGAGCTGTCCGAGCAAACGGCTCCTGAATACTCCAGTTCAGGACCCGCATCTAATCTCTTGACTCCTGGACCAATTAGTTCGGGACTTGTACATTCCTCAACCACTGATGCTCCTTTTGTGCCACCCACTAGTGAGGACTTGAAGAAATTATTTGATCCAATGTATGATGAGTATTTTGAGCCTCAACAGAGAGTCGAACCAGAACAACAAGTCATAGGTCCTGATGCTGCAGCTAATGATGAATCTCAACCCACAAATGGGCCTTCCATCTCCATCTCTCTTAGTCAAAATGCACCTTCATCCAGTCATACTCAATCCACTCACACCGATCAAACCTCTTCAATTCCTCAAGGGGTCGCATCAGAAAATTCATTTGAAGTAAATCCCTTTGCTCAACCACCTGATGAATCGTTTGCCAACATATTTGCCCCTGATCCATCCAATGTAGCAACCTCTTCAGAAGACTCCAACACTGCTACTTCAGTTCCCAGTCATCAACTTCATGAGCATATCAGGAAATGGACAAACGATAACCCAATTGACAACATCATTGGTAATCCATCTCGCCCGGTATCTACACGGAGACAACTTGCCACAGATGCCTTGTGGTGCTTCGTCAGTTCCATACTATCTAAAGTCGAACCGAAGGATTTTAAAAAAGCCTTGACAAAAACATCCTGGTTCACTGCAATGCAAGATGAAATCCATGAATTTGACAGACTTGATGTTTGGGAATTAGTGCCTCCTCCCGACTGTGCCATGATTATCGCTCTTAAATGGATCTTCAAAGTGAAGCTATACGAATATGGTGAAGTTCTGAAGAACAAAGCTCGACTAGTGGCCAAAGGATACATACAAGAAGAAGGCATTGACTTTGAGGAATCCTTTGCACCAGTAGCCATAATTGAGGCCATCAGAATCTTTCTTGCAAATGCGGCTAGTCAGAATATGATTGTCTATCAAATGGATGTGAAGACTGCATTTCTTAATGGTCACTTAAAGGAGGTGGTATATGTAAGTCAACCAGAAGGGTTTGTTGATCCTGAACGCCCAAATCATGTCTATCGCTTGAAGAAGGCACTTTATGGTCTTAAACAAGCACCCAGAGCATGGTATGATACTCTGTCCAAATTCCTTCTAGCCAACCAGTTCACCAAGGGTGTGGTCGATCCTACATTGTTCACTAGAAAGTCGGGCAAGCATCGACTCCACGTTCAGATATATATGGATGACATTATCTTCGCCTCTTCAGATCCATTGGAATGTGATCGGTTTGCACAAGAGATGAGTACAGAATTCCAAATGTCCATGATGGGGCAAATGTCATTCTTCTTGGGGCTACAAATATCTCAAAATCATCACGGTATCTTCATCAATCAATCCAAGTATGCTACTGAAATCTTGAGGAAATTTGGATTTGAATCTTGTGATTCTGTTGACACCCCAATGGTAGAGAGGTCAAAACTGGATGAGGATGTTGAGGGGGCTCCAGTTGATCAAACCAAGTACCGAATCATGATCGGATCATTGATGTATTTCACTGCTAGCAGACCAGATCTCTTATTTGTTGTTTGCATGTGTGCTCGCTATCAATCCAAACCTACCAAAAAGCACTTAGAAGCAGTCAAAAAGGTCTTCAGGTACCTTCAAGGAACGATTCACATGGGCCTTTGGTATCCTAAAGACACTGCTATGGCTCTCATTGCCTACTCTGATGCTGATCATGCGGGTTGTCAAGATACTCGTCGAAGTACTTCGGGAGGTACTCAATTTCTAGGAGATAAGCTGGTTAGTTGGTCATCAAAGAAGCAAATGAGTACTTCGATCTCCTCTACAGAGGCTGAATACATTGCCATGTCATCCTGCTGTGCACAAATCCTTTAGATGAGGTCTCAATTATCTGACTATGGTTTTGTATACAACAAAGTTCCGATGTACTGTGACAACAAAAGTGCCATTGCTCTTTGCTGCAACAACGTCCAGCACTCAAGATCAAAGCATATTGATATTCGACATCATTTAATCAGAGAACAAGTGGAAAAGGGAATCGTGGAACTTTACTTTGTGAGGACGGAATTTCAGCTGGCTGACATCTTTACTAAGGCACTTCCTAGAGAACGGTTTCAATTCATTCTCCCGCGTCTTGGAATGAAGAGTATCACTCCTGAGTCACTCAAAAGTCTTCAGGAGGATAATGATGAGTAATGGATTCACTTCACATATCCTTGTATATAGTCATCAAAACCAAAAAGAAAAATACAAAAATATAAAATCCTAGAAAAACCATAAAAATCTGAAAAACATAAAATACCAAAAATAATTTCATCTTAGAAATGTCTAGTCGGCTTGCTATTACTTCAGATAGCAACCCGTGCTTCAATATGAGGAAAACACGTCTCCAAAAGGACGGTTGTTCCTAACAACGGATGAAGTTCATCCGGGCATGGATTACTTTACATCCGTGCACCTCCGAAATGTTCTACGCTTTAGTGCATCATTTCTAGTAAAAGAAGAGAAGTCTTCTTTCATCCGAAAATCTCTCTTTATGATTCTTCAAAAGAGTTTTTGTGGTTTACAAGGTGGCTATTGGACTTAAATTTTCACAAATACCTTGCCGCTCAACTTAATGGCCACAACACGTTAAATTGAAAACGGGTCATTAATTGAGGGGGAGCGTATTTGCTTAAAATTTCTGCACCTTTAAAAGCTTTGTGCACCAGCTGCAGTGAAAAAGTGTCTCAAAATCAGTAAATGTTAAAAATTTTATCACATTTTCTCCCAATTTACTTCTAAAATCATTTAAATCAATTGGGATCACAAAATCTCAAAAGATTTGAAATTTTTTGATCGGGGGAGAGAATGTGATTTAAATATGAAATCTGATTTAAAATGTGATGTTTTTGGACACAAAAGTACGCTCTCCCGTATGTGCTAAAATTTTGAAGTTTTTGTATTTTAGTCAAAGCACATATTGAAGGGAAGCAAGTGGATAAATGGTGAATTATGATCTCAAATGTATGCTCTCCAATATGTGCCAAAGTTTTAAAACTTTCAAATTAAATCAATCAATGTGCACATATTGAGGGGGAGCAAGTGGTTAAGAGTCTTTCGCGTGTTTTTACAATAATAAGTAGAAACAGTGAATTGATTATGACTAAGATTTGACTCATGAATTGACGAAACATGAAACATCGTGAATCGAAAAGACTATTCCTGGCTGGGTAATAATTTCAAGCTGGTCTAACCAGTGATGTAAGCGTGTCTCGAAGAGGACTGGTCTAAGTAGAAAGTACCGTTTCGAGAAACTCTTATAAGATGTATACTTTGACGGGTCTAACTTCTTTTTTAAGGAATGTTAACAACTTCAAGTTAGTTATTAGGGCTAGTTGTCACCTAAAAGCTGATAATGGATCCCTTTAACTAAGCGACGTAAACGTGTCCCTAGGGTATATGCCTATTAAGAGCAGATCAATTCAAATAAGTGCAACTCACCCCGACATGTGCAAATTTCTATCTTAAATCTATGAGCACATGTTAAGGGGGAGCATTTGAAAATTGTTAAAACTCTCAAAGTGTTACCAAAATATGTTTCTTTATCATAAACACTTTGAGAGAATTTTCAATGATTTGGTTATATGGCGATTGTGGAAAGATACCAAAAGACCGACCACTTTAGTTTAATGCATGGAGAAATAAGGATGGTAAGGTTAGGTATATGTTCCCATGATCCACCAGAACCGGAGGGATCTTCCCATGGACTATCCAATAGTTAGATTAGAAGTCCTTAGGAATGATTGAAAAAAAAGAGAAAAGTGAGAAAGGGAAGAGTGCCGACTGAGATTGAGCTACGACTGGAACAAACCCAACAAGGTTCTAGCAATGAAGTCTCGGTAAGCACTGAATGGGTTGAATAATTAAAAAGAAATGAAATGTGAAAGGGTGAAAAGAAATAGCCCTCCAATTATTCAACCTTAGGGAAGAAACCGGGTTCAACTCATATGCTACTGATTGTACTAAGGTAACATCGGTATTAAAGAAAAGACGTCATGGACCTAGTGACGCACTGCACTAAACATTCCAGCCACTCAAGTTCTCTTAAAAGAGCTTGTTTCATTCTCACGGGGAACCGGTGTAATCTATCGACTTGTCTCTTAGAGCTAGTTGATATTGAAATAGGAGACCCCTCCCTAGTCTCCGCATAGGATAACCAATGTGCACTTATCGAGTCTAGAGCCAAGAAATGCAGCAAAAGATCTCATAGGAACACTTGATACTTCTACACTGGTTGTTCAACATTAAGGACACCAGATGTAATATTTAGAGTCCTACGCAGATCTTAGCAATCTGCCAAGAACACTTATGAGGGAATATACACATGTATTTCCCAATGATTGAGTTGAAACTCCTGCCAGGGTCAACATCAAACAGCCCTGACAGCAGGTCACTTCGGTAATCTCTTGTGGATTACGCTTAGTGTTCGCGGTGGTGTTCCAAATGGTCTACAGTCGTGGGGTGATCTCCAGCGACTCCCCTAATCGTTGGTGTACTTCGGTATGTCAGTGAAAGCCCTTTCGGGGGTATCCGATTAGGAACGGCCTTGGTAAGGATTAGAGAAAGTCTTCACACTATGCTGTTGACGATCTCGAAGTCCGAACTTGTAAGTGCTGGTATGTTTATCACTAACCAAGTTTTATGCAGCTCAACATACCAAACTTATCATTTTCACCACCATCACTCTAAGTTCCACATGCTCATACCAACATCTAAAAGGAGCTGTCAGAACTATTCAACCATGGAAATTCACTCATCAAAGATGTATGGGCATGTTGGAAAGGCGTATTCCCACCAGTGACAAAGAAGATGACAATTGCTGTTGATTGCTGAAAAGATGCTGATTCTCACCTCATGCTTACACTTCAACATCAAATCTAAAGAAATCATGATCATGGAATGGGCTTCAACTATGCTTCCACAACTCTGATGCAGAAGATCATGATCTAGAAAAGTGTAAGCATGACAACACAAAGACTATCACAACATCACAAAGAGACACTTCCACTCAAAGATGACTAGAAGCTACTTATTTGGATGATGAACAACAAGCAATGCCAAAGATCATCCTACACATCAAGCAAGTCATCTTGAGTCCGCTGCTGAAAGCACAAAGTTCGTATCAATGAAGAATCAACTACTGCGAGCTACAAAATATCTACAAAGATCTCAATGCAAGGATTCAAGGTTTAATTTCTGGGGTGACCTCCCTTAGGGGGAGATTGTTAGGAATACGATTTTTCTTATAGAAGATTCGGTCACCCCAAGTACGATTAAGCATTGTTTAGCTTGTAGTATTTATAATAGTAATTAGTGCGTAGATTAATATTAGTTAGCATTCGTGGAGTCGGGTCGGGTCTTTACCCACTGTCAGCCCGATCCACAGCCCAGTAGTGGCAACAAGCTTGTACATATAAATAGCCCTCTCCATCCTTGGAGAGGGTTGGACCTTCTCATAATATTTTTTTTCCTCTCAAGGTTCCCATCTTTCTCTCTCTACGTTTTCTTCTTTCTTTCTTCCTTCTTTAAACGATCCAACCAAGTATGCCACACGAGTTTGATGTTATGTGATATCCTACAGTTTAGGGTGGCGGTGTAAATTAAGAAGAGGTACTGTTTATGACTTTTTGATAATCTTTAATATTAAAACAATGCGGGCCCCATTTAAAGTAGTACATGTCCATTTTAAATTACGGGAATTTCGCCTTACAATGAAAACGAGTATTAATATGTATAAATTTCTCAAAACAAATTTATTTAGTAAAACTGATTTGTTTCGTGCATTTTAGGTTGTGCCGGATCGATAAAGAAAAATGCCTACGCAAAACAAGATATACACAGTTTTTCAAACCCAAACAAGTTCAAAGAAGTTCAAAAGCTAAAGAAAATCGAAAGTAAAGATTTTGGCTAGTAAAATAGGTCCAGGAAATTTACCGTGTGTTACAGCACATACCCCTAAAAGGAATCGCGTACTTGCGATTTAGTTCAAGTTACAGGTCGGAATAATGTCGGTGAAAAGGTGATGGTACTAAAACGGTTTAAGTCTCAACTACGCGATGTTTCACAATTTTGTTGGTGTGGTCTCCTCCAAATTCTCATAGTTTCAATTCCAATGTAGGGTTTATATCCTGGTGGACAAAATTTCTTTTCGATACATGGAAGGTGGTAAAAATGGCGGGGTGACTGAAGTTCAAGTTTTGTTTATGAAATCGGGGTTTTCCTCCTCATAGAAATGGATTAAATTTTATTTGAAAACTTTATTTGGGTAAACATTAGTACGAGTTTGACCAAAATAACTTTCCAAGTGTTACAAATTTCTTTGTTGAGAATTTGTGGTTACGTAAGATGACAAAGTTTCTAAAGATTTTATAAGTTTGTAGAAATCAGGTTTCCAATCATGGTATGGGTAAGATAAATTTTACAAAAATTGACGTTTGACATTTCTCAACAAAAGTTGATAAGATTTTGACCAGAAGAAATTTAATCCTCAAAATAGGCATTTTTAGAAAAATGTCACTACGAGTTTCAAAGTTGATATAAAAGCATTTTAAAGAAAAGACTTAAAAGTAAGAACATCAAAGAAGAAGGGTAGTCGAGTAGGTCTACCTATGTTCCTAAATATCAAAAGAAAAGAATCTAGTTGCCAAAGCTGAGCAGGGTTCAAGGTTTAATATCAGGCGAAGCTCAAAGGTGTAAGTATCCAACTTGTTTAAACGGTACTAAAAGGTACTCTGACCGAAACTGTTGTACTGGCGGTTTGAAAGGGATAGCTACGTGTTGAAAAGTTTCGTGACTTAAACGGTTGCACAACTAATAAGGGAATCTAATCGCATGGAACGAATGAGGTAACTTATTCAGTGATGAAACAATATCAAGTCTTGGTAGGTTGTGATCTATAATCTCAAGCGAAGGTGTGAGATCCACTTCAAGGGTTCGGTTTACTTTCAAAGGGGAACATTGGTTATTATGTTTATGAAGTAATAATGTAAAAACATTTTTCATGAAGATAAATGGTTCACATGGTGATTGTAAAATACTTAATAAGATAGTTTGTAGAACGGCTTGTAGAGTGATGGAGAACTATCTATCATTAATAAAATAATAACAAAATCATAGTTTAATTGGTGATGTATTAGCAAGATAGAGATCAGGTTACACAAGAACTTGTGAGATGATTTGTAAGACAATGCATAGAGTAATAAGAAAATCATTTGTTATCCGTAAAATATTGAAAAAGCTGTAGTATACTTAGTGATTTGTAGCAAAACAGTGCATCGGGTGACAGTATGATAGTCTTGAAAAGTAATGACGAAATAAGTTTTAAGACAATAATAATAACATAATTTTATTGTTTTGAAATTAAACAGTGGCTAAATCAGCTAGTGGGAGAGTAAAGTGGTTTATAGGGCTGCAGTATAACTGGTAGAATATTTGAAACATCGTTTATAAAAATTTGTCTTGTTACTCGCCGGTTTTATAAAGTAGTAATTATACGAGTTTGAAAATGTTTTTATAATTTTTAGGTATGACGCGCTATTTATTCTACATCGTCGGTTATCGTGGTTTTTAAATAAATCAAGTTATTGTATTTATGATATTTATACATTTTACGTTTGGTTATCATTCGCGTTAATATTATTCTTTGGCTTTATTGAATATTTTGTGTCCGATTGTGTCTAATATATTAAATTCTTATCGAGTCCAATATATTACAACGTCGTGTCCCAAAATGTCCAATAATTTCCATCGTCCAATACTTTAAATCCAATACGATCAATACATCCAAGCATCGGTTTTGTTACAATATCTAAGTCCAAATATCCAAATCAATTCCAAGTTAAATAAGTAACCACTCCCGGTGTTTTCGAAACGTATCAATGAGTAACCACAACATAAACGAAGAGTTAGTACAATATCACTCAATCGCATAACTCAAATTAAAATATAGTTAATACATCTTATACCAAATACACTCACAATGTGACTTTTAGATTCCAAAACACTAATATTCCTAACTGTTATTAACTAAAACGTTTTTAGCCCCAACATGAAATCCAATTTACGAAACACAATCCTATTGTAATTTCCTTGTTTTGATTATTAACTGCCAACTCAAATTGTACACTCCAAACGCACCCAAACTGTGAAACAAACACACACTAAGTAGTCAAAACAATACACAGGTTGCAATTTATTAACACAAAACCATTTTAACCAATTCAAGCACCCTCTATTTCTATACGTTTTTACCGAGACCAAACATGACCCCAAGAAGCTCAATCAATTCACGAATTCAAGGAATGAGCGTTGTCAAAACCGAACTAAAGGACATGAGCTTCCTCATTTTGATTCAGAATTACACTACTTCCCACTCTCATTTCTTTTCCAAATTGAGCATCTTGCTTTACTTCTTTTCCAATCGGTCAACTTTTGGTTTTAAATTTTTTAGTCATCACAATTCTTTAGGGCATGTTTATTTGGTGAAAAAATTTTCCAGAAAATTATTCATTGGAAAACGAGAAAACTGGAAACCTGTTTAGTCATTTTTTTTTTAAATAATGAAATTCCCACTTTCCAATTTTAACTGAAAAAAATGAAAACCTCAATCTATCTTTCCCCACTTCTATTATAATGGAAAAATGGTAAAAGTGAAATGTTGAGTTTTCAACAATAGTCAAATGAGAGAGAAAAGTGAAATGTAATTAATACTCTTATTAAAACACCCCATTACTTAAAAGTACAATGATTTATTCACATTGTACAACCAATTAAAATACAAACCGGGTTGACCCGGGACGCTTCAAACCCGCGCGGGTTGACCCGGTTTAATTTGACCCATTTCCGACCCAACCTAGCAAGTTGACCCGGTTTAAATCGACCCATTTTTCGACCGAAACGGTTCAACCGGTTGAACCACCCGGGTCGAACCGGGTTTCAAAACATTATCCATTACTTAAAAGTACAATGATTTATTCACATTGTACAACCAATTAAAACACAAACCGGGTTGACCCGGGATGCTTCAAACCCGGCGGGTTAACCCGGTTTAATTTGACCCATTTCCGATCCAACCTAGCAAGTTGACCCGGTTTAAATCGACCCATTTTTCGACCGGAACGGTTCAACCGGTTGAACCACCCGGGTCGAACCGGGTTTCAAAACATTATCCATTACTTAAAAGTACAATGATTTATTCATATTTTACAACCAATTAAAACACAAACCGGGTTGACCTGGGACGCTTCAAAGCCGGCGGGTTGACCCGGTTTAATTTGACCCATTTCCGACCCAACCTAGCAAGTTGACCCGGTTTAAATCGACCCATTTTTCGACCGGAACGGTTCAACCGGTTGAACCACCCGGGTCGAACCGGGTTTCAAAACATTATCCATTACTTAAAAGTACAATGATTTATTCATATTTTACAACCAATTAAAACACAAACCGGGTTGACCTGGGACGCTTCAAACCCGGCGGGTTGACCCGGTTTAATTTGACCCATTTCCGACCCAACCTAGCAAGTTGACCCGGTTTAAATCGACCCATTTTTCGACCGGAACGGTTCAACCGGTTGAACCACCCGGGTCGAACCGGGTTTCAAAACATTATCCATTACTTAAAAGTACAATGATTTATTCACATTGTACAACCAATTAAAACACAAACCGGGTTGACCCGGGATGCTTCAAACCCGGCGGGTTAACCCGGTTTAATTTGACCCATTTCCGATCCAACCTAGCAAGTTGACCCGGTTTAAATCGACCCATTTTTCGACCGGAACGGTTCAACCGGTTGAACCACCCGGGTCGAACCGGGTTTCAAAACATTATCCATTACTTAAAAGTACAATGATTTATTCATATTTTACAACCAATTAAAACACAAACCGGGTTGACCTGGGACGCTTCAAAGCCGGCGGGTTGACCCGGTTTAATTTGACCCATTTCCGACCCAACCTAGCAAGTTGACCCGGTTTAAATCGACCCATTTTTCGACCGGAACGGTTCAACAGGTTGAACCACCCGGGTCGAACCGGGTTTCAAAACATTATCCATTACTTAAAAGTACAATGATTTATTCATATTTTACAACCAATTAAAACACAAACCGGGTTGACCTGGGACGCTTCAAAGCCGGCGGGTTGACCCGGTTTAATTTGACCCATTTCCGACCCTACCTAGCAAGTTGACCCGGTTTAAATCGACCCATTTTTCGACCGGAACGGTTCAACAGGTTGAACCACCCGGGTCGAACCGGGTTTCAAAACATTATCCATTACTTAAAAGTACAATGATTTATTCATATTTTACAACCAATTAAAACACAAACCGGGTTGACCTGGGACGCTTCAAAGCCGGCGGGTTGACCCGGTTTAATTTGACCCATTTCCGACCCTACCTAGCAAGTTGACCCGGTTTAAATCGACCCATTTTTCGACCGGAACGGTTCAACAGGTTGAACCACCCGGGTCGAACCGGGTTTCAAAACATTATCCATTACTTAAAAGTACAATGATTTATTTACATTGTACAACCAAATAAAAACATATCTATCAAATTAAATACGACCAATTAAAACACAAACAGGGTTGACCCGGGACGCTTCAAACCCGGTGGGTTGACCCAGTTTAATTTGACCAGTTTTCGACCCAACCTAGCAAGTTGACCCGGTTTAAATCAACTCATTTTCCGACCAGAACGGTTCAACCGGTTGAACAACCCGGGTCGAACCGGGTTTAAAAACATTATGTTTAATTCCCAAATCTTCAAACTTTTATTATTTTTCGTTTATAACCTATAAACTTTTTTTTATCAATAAACTATCTATCGCTATAAAATAACGTTGCTATGCACGGGTACTCGTCTAGTTTTTAAAAAGGAAAAATATAGCTCCATCTAAATGAGTTTTCAAAATTCTCAACTCTTCTCTACAGAGGAAAAATCATTCCCTTTTCAAGGAATCGAGAGTCGGAAAAAATTTGTAGAAACTAGAGGGGGGGGTTGAATAGTTCACCGTTATTAATTACATTTTAGAAAATTTACTTTACAAGTTGTGTTTATGAAAATGATTCGATTCGATATTTATGTGAATTCAACACAACAACAACAAATATAAGCAATAACAAGTTAATAAGTAAAGATAAAGTAAGGAAAGAGCAAACCGGGACACGGAGATTTATAGTGGTTCGGCCACGAAGCTCACTCCTTCGCCCCTACTCCACTCCTCGAATCTCACACTCGAGAGTTTCACAAACACTATATCAACACGCTCCCTTATGGCGGAACAAACCTTAAACAAGCTTACACAAAGTTTAACGACACTAAGCGGAATGTCGAGTCCTAATCCTAGCTAGAACCAATCTATCAAAGCTCACGTGGCTTCACACTTCGTACCAACACGATGGCACGATATAACACAACACACAATATAAGACTTGCACTCAAGTCATATTACATACAAGAAATAATGAATGAAAGTGGTGATGGATCCGCAACAATGGTATGAAACGAGTAAGACTCTTCTTTAACAATTCGTCTCTTTATTACAACGAATGTTCTTCTCTTGCACTTTAGAGGAATGATGAGTGTGATCACTTATAAACAACTAAGAACCCGATAATGTGAATACAGAAAGTTTTAGTGCATAAGAGGTGAAGATTTCTGAAAGAGAACAAATATATAGATGCCAGGAAAGAGACGACGGTCCTTTAAATACCGGACGGTCCTTTATCGCTAAGGGACCACCGTCCTATTTAAGGGACCGTCCCGACATACGCTCCCATTTTTGTCCTGACGTGGTGAAAATTTATCTGGTGAAAATACTTGTCGGTTTTGAGGGGGAAATATGGTTGTTATGAATTTGAAATTTGAAAAGATTTTCTTAATAAAACATTTCTTTAAATTATACAAAAATACTTTTGTAAAAATGTTTTGTGACATGAAAATGTAAAGTTTAGATGAAAAATAAGTCCTTTAATCACATACACAAGTTGGTAGATGTTTGTACATATCTTAAGTGATGTTGAAGACAAAAACGAGTCTTCTCGATCAAAAACTTATTAGTCGTAGTTTTACGCAACGTGTGTTTGTATTTTGTGATTATCAAAACTAGTAAAGACCGAATAATGCAAATGACGTTTTTAACATTATTTGTATTAACACAATTTTTTTTTTCTGCAACTAAACGATACATTATATTAATGTGCGTATTTCACCAAGCTCGGATTCATTTGACTTTTTTTCTTAAAAAAAATAAATAAAAATTTCTATCCAAATTTTATACACTGTTTGGACATCTCGAATTCTATAAACAACAATCATATAAAAATTGCATTTGCAAGTTTTTTCTAGAGAAGAAGAATCACGATAGGAATTTACTTTCTTTTTTATCTATTTTTTCTTTTTTTAACACCAACTAATATCTCACAACCCGTCATTGACTTACCACAACCATTTGGCTGGCGAGCTTCACACACAACATGAGATACCATTGAAACACAATCGCTTTGGCCACGACATGAATATGCTTATGTGATCTTCAGTTACACGCTCGAAATAAATTTTCTATTAAATACATGCCAGTAATGACCTTTGTGACATATAAACTATTTTTCTAAGCTCATATGCGATTTTTCACATCAATTATGTGGGTAACATGATCACTTGCCCAACATCCTCGGAGATGAGATACATGTGAGTAAACAACTAAGAACCCGATAATGTGAATACAGAAAGTTTTAGTGCATAAGAGGTGAAGATTTCTGAAAGAGAACAAATATATAGATGCCAGGAAAGAGACGACGGTCCTTTAAATACTGGACGGTCCTTTATCGCTAAGGGACGACCGTCCTATTTAAGGGACCGTCCCGACATACGCTCCCATTTTTGTCCTGACGTGGTGAAAATTTATCTGGTGAAAATACTTGTCGGTTTTGAGGGGGAAATATGGTTGTTATGAATTTGAAATTTGAAAAGATTTTCTTAATAAAACATTTCTTTAAATTATACAAAAATACTTTTGTAAAAATGTTTTGTGACATGAAAATGTAAAGTTTAGATGAAAAATAAGTCCTTTAATCACATACACAAGTTGGTAGATGTTTGTACATATCTTAAGTGATGTTGAAGACAAAAACGAGTCTTCTCGATCAAAAACTTATTAGTCGTAGTTTTACGCAACGTGTTTTTGTATTTTGTGATTATCAAAACTAGTAAAGACCGAATAATGCAAATGACGTTTTTAACATTATTTGTATTAACACAATTTTTTTTTCTACAACTAAACGATACATTATATTAACGAGATGGGCTCCGGTCCGCCGCGTTGCGGCGGGACGTCGATTTATGTTGTTGGTTGCTTGACGGTATAAAGTCGGTATATAAAAAAAAAGAAAAAAAAGAAAAAAAAAAAGAAAAAAAAGTATTTATTTGCAACTATGGTAAGTTAAAAAAAAATTTGCAACTATGCTTAGGCCCAGTGGGAAGTGGACCTTGACCCATTTTTTCTGTCTGTGTGATTTTTTTTTGGGCTAACTTTATCTACTTATGTATATTGCATACCATTTGGGCATAAAATATATTTGGGGATAAACGTATCTGGGATTACCAAAATTAGGGTTTTGTAATTGGGAAACTGAGATTGCGTAATCGATTAGCTATGGCTCGTAAGTGTCGTAAGTGTGTCAAGATCGCGAAGGAAATTGGAGATAGGCGCGTGGGTAAGGTTCTTCAGGCAATTTTCTCTAGAGAGAAGAAGGCTTATGTGGATGATTCAAAGGCTTATAACGAAATGATCGAAGAGATTCATGCTAGGATTGAGGAGAGGCATGATAGAATTTCAAAGTTGAAGACGTTTGTGGGGGGTCCTATTTTGGATGAGTGCTTGGCAGATTTGAAGGATGCAGAGGAAGAGGACTTTGCAGAGATAGGACGTTTGCTGCGAATGAGTTATGCTGCTGCTACAAAGGTTGGTGAGAAATCTCGAATCATGAATAAACTGAAGAAATTCTAAATAAGCTGGTTGTGGTTGTGTCTTTTGTGTTGGTCTAGATAGTGGTTGTAGTATGCTTTTGGATGTCTGTAATGTGTAAGACTGTTAGTATGGTGCTGCAGTATGGTTTCGGATCTTTGTAATGTGTAAGACTATTAGTACGCTGTTGTATGATGTTTTAATGTATGCAAAATTTCCAGGGTAGCTGGAAGTTGGGTAATGTTGCTGTTTATATCAATAAATCGCATCTTTTCACTATATGCAGTTACTCTTTTATAGATTGTTGTTTGTGCTTCATATTTTACTTTTGGAGAGGAAAAATAAATATGGTTTTGTTAGAGTTTATTGTTTGTTGAGGAAAGAAAAGTTTGTTAAGATATATGATGTAATTTTTAGATTGTTATAGGCTTGTTTTCATACAAAAGCTAATACAAAGTACCAGATATATAAACTGACATAGATGATACAACTTTTATAATTTGCTGCTGATAGTTTGCGACTATAGCTGAGCCACAAGCAGTGTTATTTTCATACAAAAGCTGACATAAAGTTCTAGATACATAGCTTGTGACTATAGATGAGCCACAAGTGGTGTCATTTTCATACAAAAGCACAAAAGCTGACATAAAGTTCTAGATACATAGCTTGTGACTATAGATGAGCCACAAGTGGTGTCATTTTCATACAAAAGCTGAGCTAAAGTTGTTGATACATAAAGTGATTGGTAGACGAAAGATGTTAGACATAAGGAATACACATAGAGTTTTAGCACAGATAAAGTAACAAAAGCTTGGTTTTGCTTCTAGGCCCTTAACCATTTTTCTTAGTCATTTTTCTTGGTTTTCTTCGCGGCTGGTGTTGCTGTCGTGTCTTTAGCTGTTTGGAACAATGCTTTGCGGGCTGAACCTTTTTTCTTTTCATCCTTTGTCAAAGACGTTTCTGGTAATGTTGTGTCTTTTTCTATCTCGGTCGCTGGTGTTGTTGGTTTAACATCTGGAGTGGTGTCGATTTCTGTTTTTGTGGGTGGGGTTGCAACATCTTTACTAGGTGCCTCTGCAACTAACGGTGTTAAAGAGGCCTCTGATGTTAGTTTCTCTGGTTTAATGTCTGACGTTTCCTGAATCTCTGTTTTTGAAGGAGCTGCAAAATCTGTGGCAGGTTTTTCTGCAAGCAACGGTGTCGTGTCCCAAGCTTTGTCAAGAAAGAAAAATCTTTGTTCTTTTGTGCTGTCTTTTCCATAGTGCAACTGGAATATATACGTCTTTCCTTGTAATGCAGCCAGTTGTGTTGGAAGTGTGTATGGGTCTTTTTGTTCTAACTTCTTGGTCACTTCATTGCATGGTGTCACGATTGAGTGTGCTTCGTTACTGAAGCATGTCACCATTATTTTTCCAGTGTTGTCATAGATGTATGCTTTGAAACAATAACTGTAAAAAAAATTTATAAGATATTGTTAATGTATGTGAAATTTTCTGTATGCAAATGGTAATTGTTTATATGTGTATTATTGTGTGTGTATTTTTATTTACCTGTAATCGAGAAACTCATCAGAATTTGTTGGATTGCAGTGTGCATGGGGAAATCGCTCAGATACTTTGGAGTTACAGACGAGGCACCTAGCGTAGTACCATGGCATTCTGTTGCTGATACTATGAATAGTTGCGAGAACGGTGAACCGGACATTCTGCAATATGAAATTACATTTTAGGTATTTAAATATGATCTCATAATGTTTTTTAGTTGTCGGTAGTACCTGATGATGTTCTGGATTTTCGTTAATCAAGTCCTGTAGCATAACACGGTTTCTTTTCTTTTCCATTTCTATGTCTGTGCATCGCTGATACTGGACATTTGATATCGTTGGTGGCTCAAGGAATTCGTTGTACCTGTGCAAATATGAGGTAATGTTACTGATCTCTGTGTATATACAGTTTAGATTATTTAGGCATTTGTTAGTTGCTTACACTGAACGAATTTCGTTTGCTTCTGGTATGTCTGGGTTGAAATAATAAGTAGTTGCAGCTGTGTTTGATAGCTGAAGGCCTGGACGAACTAATGCAAGAGTTAGGTAGTGGATTCTGAAATACGAAAAGATAATATAAGGTAATATTCTTACCACCGTAGGTCTTCACAATGCATGATGTAACAGCTATAACTGTTGGCTTTTGACTTTTTTCATATTCTTGCATCTTAAAATTGCGGGCTTTTTCATTCCATAGAGTGAATCTTACGGTGCGACCACTGCTAAAAAATATTAATTATCATACGAATACATTTTAAGGATCAATGCAAAATTAAAGTTAGGCGATACATACTCAAGGTTTTGGATTGCAACGTCTCTCCAATGGACAACTTCTTTTGTAGGTTTCACAGATTCTAGCAATTCAGTAATGTATTGGACATAACCCACATAATCTGTCAATAAAACATAGTGAGTCATGCTTTTTTTTTATGCTAAGTACATGGGTATTTGATCTGTGTACCTGTTAGCAAGCCTTGTTTCATGTCCACTTTTGAATAAAGTTCATTGTAGGGTACAAAGTTAAAGTAATGTGTCGGAAACCCTGTGTCTGGTGCTGCATCTATGTCAGTGTATTTTCCGAAAGCAAGTAACAATGGATGTGGAACTGTCTGCAGCATTGCTGTAGCATCTTGAAATCCAAATCCTTTGATTATGTATGTTTTATCGACTTCAAGGATGTTAAAACGGTCTTTCTCGCGTGGTCTCACGTTTGCTTGCATCGCTCCACCCTTTACCAATAAAAAAAGTAAAAATAATAGTTTTGCAAATGTACTATGCATTTTTCAATCAAAGTATAGGAGTGTACCTCTTTATCAAGTAAGATGCAACAATACATGACTGGTATTGATGCTTTGTTTGTCACTGTCCATTTGCGATAAACTTTCACGTAGATAGATTTATGAAGGTCCGTTGCTTTTAGCGTGAGTAGGCTTGTACCGATTGGTTCAGCAACAATTTCTTTTCCACACGATTCTGTTAGCGAAATAACATTAGAAGGACCTGCCATTATTCTGTAAGCAGATTGAAAAGTAGTGTTAGAAAATATGTTTAGTGCACATGTTTAATTTATGGTAATGTTCATAGGCACTTATGTTGCAGAATAAGTATGCATGTTAAGTTGCAATATAATAGGGAATGACTATATGAATGACAAATGCATGTAAACAAATAAGAAAAAGTGCCATTTGATCTATCTAAAAAGAAACCTGTCTAGGTGTTACTTGGCTTAAGAAATCTCTATAGACAATATTTTTAGTCGTGTTTGGATCTTTCCCCGGCTGTTGTCTGATAATCATTTTCAACCCTTGAGGAGATGTTGACCTAGATAGTGCCACGTATAGCTGCCCATGACCGAATATAGGTTCTGGTAAGTACACACTAATCTTATTAAGCGACTGCCCCTGGCTTTTATTTATCGTCATTGCGTAGCAAAGCTTAATTGGGAACTGTTTCCTCTTGAACACGAACGGCATTCGCTCGTCTCTTTCAATTAACAAAATACGTGGAATGAATACCTTCTCTGACATTCGTGTACCTGTAATGATTCTTGCTTCTATAATCTTAGTAAGTACTTGCGTAACTATCATGCGTGTACCATTACATAAGCCTCCGGCTAAGTTTAGATTCCTAAGTAGCATTACTGGGGCACCTATTTTGACGGTAAGACTGTGTGGAGGTAATCCTGGAAATCGAAGAGTATTTAAATACTCTGTAGGATACAACATTTCAGTTGCACCACCGTCATTTATCTTAGGAACTGCTTCGTCATTGCTCTTGAAGGTGAAACTGTTTCCATTGAGCATATCCAAAACTTTTGAATTGATCATATCTGCAGTTTCGTTCTTCGGGCATACAATAGCTTTATGTTGCAATGACTTTGCAGTTGGATTTTGCAATGTTTCATTGTCGTATATAAAATCAATCATTCGCTGCAGACCTTCTTCATCATCAGGAAGACAATACGTCTCTGGTATTTTGATCCAAGATGAATTTTCTGGATCAGATACATCTGGTTCGCCTTTGTTTCCGTCGCCAACATCCAGTAGCCACTGCGAAAATGATCGCAGATTTTCACGGTCTTCAGTGGACATAGATGATTGTTGAAGACTCATGTTTTTCTTAAGCGACATTACTTTGAAATATGGCCAAAGGTAAGATTGTGTGATGCATGATCCGACAATTTCTTCTTTGCCCGCATTTTTTTTACCGGCAGTGTTTGCCTGAAATCTCCACCCAAAATCACTGTTTTTTTCCCAAACAAATGATCTGGACAATCGAGTATGTCCCTTAACGTACGATCAAGTGTTTCGAAACATTTTCTGTCATTCATCGGGGCTTCATCCCAGATGATTACATCTGTTTCTTTGAGTAAATCTGCTACCTGAGTATTTTTCTTTATAGTGCACATTGATTCATCGCTTAAGTTTATCGGTAGCTTAAATCTTGAATGAGCTGTTCTGCCATTTGGTAGTAACAAAGCAGCGATACCCGAAGATGCAACAGCTAGCACGATCTTTCGTTGTGACCGTAGCGTGTGAATGAGAGTCTTCCAAACAAAAGTCTTTCCTGTTCCTCCGTGGCCATAAACAAATATTAGTTCTTGTTTGTGGCCATTGACTGCGTTTACCACTCTTTCAAAGATTGCACGTTGTTCTGCATTTAGCCTTGGAATTAAATAGTCGCTCTCCCTCTTCAAAAATTCAATATCATAGTTCTTTTCTTCCATTATCGCCCTGTTCTTCAGTATTTCCAATAAATGCTTTGGCGGTAATTCTATAGCAAAATCTTTGAGTGATTTTCCATAGAATCTAAGCCCTGCTTCTAGTTCATAAAGAAGGCCCGGGTGCAAGTCATCTGTACTTATGTGGATTTCTGGAACATGTAGCTGTTGAGAGAGTATTGCCGGGATATCTTCACACATATCTGCTGAATGTGAGCGAAACAATAAACCCGGATACATATTACAACAAGCTAAAATGGACATTTGATACAACAAGTAGTAAAGTTTTTAAACGGTAACGTATTCACCCCCCCCCCTCTACGTTTTCACAGATGAGTATCTCGCAAAAAAGTGCCCGCATTTGAGCAGCTGTTGCTGACAAAGATGCCTCATGTAAAGCTATGCTCCATTCTTGGTCATTACCCAAGAGCCCAAGTGCTTCACAAGCAGCCCTATTTGTAGGGTAAGCTACGTCGTCTACTGTACAGATGTGCTTGAAGGATTTACGTCCTTTTTGGTGGCAGAGCAGCATCCGTAGGTAAAATAGATCGCCTGCACTTGGGTGTATGTATGTGAGCCTTCCGATGGATGAGGTACTTTTTTGCCGCCTCCGTTCCCAAGTTCTGTCGTTTGAGTACCAGACAAACTCCTTTGGGAAATCTAAGTATGTGAGATGATGGCCATCTGCTGATTCTCGATTATAGCGCAACCATTCAGTCAACGTCGTTCGTTTGTTACGTTCGTCATCAACGATTGCTTGTAATCTTTGGCCTGCTCTAAAAGTTACACGTTGCATATTTTCAAGGTGCACTGCTAATATTTGTACAGCCGGTTGCCTTGAATGTATGTCGAAACCAAGAATTCTCCAACATGCTTCGTGTGGTCCAATGTACCTGGCATCTTGGAAGTTTTTTATTTCGTCGACTTGTGTTCTTCGATGGTTGCTGGTTGATGGACCATCGCCTATTGTTCTTGTGACCTGTGCTATAATTCTGTCGGTTCCCTTTGAAATATACTTGAAAAGGTATTTTATTAGCATAGTCCATTCACAATATTCGACATTGATATGCGCATAAAACCGCATAGACAATGAACGATTATATGGAATGACATATCTGTTGTCAAGCTGCACATTCTGCTTTGTCACTGTTATGTCCGTTTCTCTTCTATGGTAATGCACAAAGCCTTTTTTGTCTATAAAAGTTTCTGAGCAGTATGGCTTCGGGAAGTTTTTCTTACACTCATCCCTGTTCTTCATACACGGTGCGGATTTATTAGCTTCACCGCATGGTCCATGCACCATGAACTCTGAGACTACGCGATGACCTTCAGGATCAGTTGCTGGATCTGGTAGTTCTGTACTTATGTATCTGTCTATGTCTTCATTCCTGGTGATGCGCGAAGTTTCTTTCAGCCAAAGTAGTAGGTGGCAGTGCGGTAAACCTCGCTTTTGGAATTCTATAGTATACAAAACTGCAGATTAAAAAGTGTAGTTAGATATCTGATTGTTTTGTAAACAATAGAAAGATTCTACGTATGCATATAGGTAAGTTTACCTGCTTCAACATCTCCAAACGGCTTTCTTTCTCGTAAGAAAGTTACAAGGTCATGAATCTTCCTTTCAAAAACACGGTCGACAACATCCGATCTATCTGCAACTGTTACATGTGGATATCGCTGCATGTACTCTTCTATTTCAGGCCAGCCCACATTACATGTAAATGTTATAAAAAAAGACGGGTTTCCATGAACTCGGCAAATTGCGAGAGCGTCTAGATAGTGACTGTACATATAGCGCGGGCCTCCAGTGAACGATGCTGGAAGTATTGTTCTAGAACCCACATCTGAACCGTCTGCATCACCACGTGAGAGAGCATTATATAACCCCGCCATGTACTCATTTCTGATATCCTTTTGGTTATTTCTGATGTAGTCAAGCCTGTATTGCTCGATAGTACAATAAGCAGTAACTATGTACTCTTGAAAAAGGCGGCCACCTCTAAGAATCATGCTATACTGTTGCGCCCGGTCATGTAACTGGTATGCGTAGTACATCTTTAGCGACATCTGTTTTTCTTTTTCCGGTGTGTTGCCCGCTTTATCCAATAATTTAAGGCCTAGATGGTAGCCTTCCTCGCCATGAATAAAAAGCAGTGGAAAATGAAGCGACATATAATGAGGATTGAGTTTGTCTATTTGTTGTGGCTGACCACCGCGTTGTTGAATAATCACATCAAATTCTGTTGACACGTCTGGCCCTCCTTCAAAGACTATTGCACCGATAGAGTCACCTTCTGGTAGATCATATTGTTTTGAACCCACCACACCAAACAACTTTAACTTGAAATCTGGAATATCAGCACTTTCCATCTTATCACGGGCCGTTCTAAATAGCTGCACTAAATGATTGTAATTGTCTAAAACATCCTTTAAATTCTGAACTACATCACGGTGTAGTCTGTTGGAGCTATTCTTGAAGTGTTCCAAACGGTTGTCAACTTCGTTTGCTGTATCATAGATATAGAGCTGCAAAAATTTTGGACGTTTGTTTTGTTCAGGACACATGCTTCCTATCCAATGATAAATCTTGCCCGAAACTTTGAACACGTAAGGCCCTCTTCCTCTGTTAATGGAATCATCGACTTCTTCCCCTAAAGACGTCATTGCGAACATCTGGTTATAGGCTCGTATATTTTCCATGAAATGCCTGTCCTGAAATAGCTGTTTTATGTAATCAGGGTAGTTTCCAGGTGTCGGTAGCTTTACTTTTCCATTGTTACAACAGCGGTGGTATTCTGGAGCCCGCCTGCCACTATGTTTGATGCGCTCGTCATACCAAAACAAAGCGTTGCAATGCCTACAGACTTGGTCGCAACTGCCAATAGAGACATAGGCATCTGGTGGCCCTGCAAGAAACGAATAATTAGTAAAAAGGCACATAGTAAACAGTTAGGTCGCTTATTTCAAAGCAAAAAATTCATTCTACCTTGTCTTGTTCGTCTCCGTTGCCGACTATTTGCATGTGCATAGCTGTTCGTACCTTGCATGTCTGTTGGTGTAACTGTGGTAGGGCAGGACACATGTGTAAACACATCAAATATTTTAATTTGACAATGCTTTTTCACACACTTGACATAGTAACATACCTTGCCTAAAGCGCGGTCTTTTGCGATGCACATGTGTATCGTAAATTCCATTAGACGGACCAGCTTCTACTGGCACTTCTATAGTTCTGCTTTGACTTGATGGAGGTAAAGGCTGGTTTCCGCATGGCAGAGCGGGATTTTGGTTAAATGTGAATGGGCAATGATCTGTAACAACATCAGGTGTTAACCAAGCAAAAAAATTTAGATTACCACGAAAGTCAATAAGATTGTAAATCTTTATTTTCGTTAAGTAGCATACCTTGTTGAAAGAGTGGTATTTTACTACTGTTAAGCTCATTTTCAATTGTAGCACATGCTTCTACTGTTTGAGTGGCCTTTGTATTTCTACGTTTAGGCTCTATATTTGAATAACCTGGTGTAAGTGGCTGCTGTCTTTTGCTTCGCACATTGTAAGATGGTGTCAAAGCAAATGGAGCAGCAATGGTGACTGCATTAAGAAAAAATAAATGAGAAACACATAAAATGCATAACATATGACTATAATGAATAAGAATGTGTTTTACAACCTTCTTTGGGCGACTCTGATAACGCAGGTTGTACGTGAGAAGCTTGAACATTACCACTGTCAGCTGCAATATCAAGAAAGAATGGATACTAAAATTTAACAAACATGCAGATAAGCGAACTTAATCTAAATTGTTAAAAAAACAAAGAAATCCGACCTTGAAAATACATTATACCTGATAGTGGAAAACAGGAAGTCGGCCGTTTACTTTTTTCTCCGGAAATAATATCTGGATTGGTTTTGGCCATTGGAGGTAGATTTCGAAATCGACACTTAGACTGCCCATAATACTCTCCTAACCTCTGGCTATATTCAGGTATACAGATCTTCTTATTAACATTTTCTGAATATGTCTTAGTATAAAGTTCCTCCATATCTGATTTTTTCCTTTTTAATGTTTCATAGGAAGAAGGTGTAGAGGTACCATCCAGGGAAAGATCCAAAGCAGTGGAACAGGCAGAAGAAGCAACCCTACATACTGCCTTTTGTTTTGTTTTCATATTTTAGAGAGTAACTTATTTATGATACTAAAAGCTGTTAGATGCACCAAGTATATTCTATATAAAGTGATCAAACTATTTTTCAATTGCAGGTTGTATATATAGATAAGGAAGATGCCAAGATAAAGCATGCAGCAACAAACAAAGCAAAGAAACATGCAAAGGAAGAAGCTAAACATAAAGGGCAAAAGCAAAAGCAACAAAGAAACACAGCATTACAAGCAACTACTGCATTACCTTTTTTTTTTTTTTTTTTTTTTTTTTTTTTTTTTTTTTTTTTTTTTTTTTTTTTTTTTTTTTTTTTTTTTTNAAAATGTAAAGTTTAGATGAAAAATAAGTCCTTTAATCACATACACAAGTTGGTAGATGTTTGTACATATCTTAAGTGATGTTGAAGACAAAAACGAGTCTTCTCGATCAAAAACTTATTAGTCGTAGTTTTACGCAACGTGTGTTTGTATTTTGTGATTATCAAAACTAGTAAAGACCGAATAATGCAAATGACGTTTTTAACATTATTTGTATTAACACAATTTTTTTTTTCTGCAACTAAACGATACATTATATTAATGTGCGTATTTCACCAAGCTCGGATTCATTTGACTTTTTTTCTTAAAAAAAATAAATAAAAATTTCTATCCAAATTTTATACACTGTTTGGACATCTCGAATTCTATAAACAACAATCATATAAAAATTGCATTTGCAAGTTTTTTCTAGAGAAGAAGAATCACGATAGGAATTTACTTTCTTTTTTATCTATTTTTTCTTTTTTTAACACCAACTAATATCTCACAACCCGTCATTGACTTACCACAACCATTTGGCTGGCGAGCTTCACACACAACATGAGATACCATTGAAACACAATCGCTTTGGCCACGACATGAATATGCTTATGTGATCTTCAGTTACACGCTCGAAATAAATTTTCTATTAAATACATGCCAGTAATGACCTTTGTGACATATAAACTATTTTTCTAAGCTCATATGCGATTTTTCACATCAATTATGTGGGTAACATGATCACTTGCCCAACATCCTCGGAGATGAGATACATGTAGATAATGGAAAGTTTGGACGGTATCCTAGATAACAAGATAAAAAGGAATGGTAATTTCATAGTTTAGTACATAACTTATGAGTACCAAAACTGCCAAACAAAGCGCCTTCGTATACTAACCAGAATCCACTAAAATATAAAGAAAAACCGGCTCCTTGTGCTCAATATGTGGGTATGGATGGATCAGCGTTGACTGCGTATGCATGGATTCCGCCAGCAATGTTGTATATTCTCCTAAACCCCTGTGATAGGCATTCATACCATAAGGATTACTTACATATAAAGAATTATTTTACCAGAGAAGATTTGCATGCATAGTTGGAAATTGCAAAAGATGTATTCCCTTAGGTGACGTATACGAATGTTATTTTTCTATTAGTAAACAACATTTACCTGTGTCTGCAACCATTTGGCAACTTGCAATGACCGCATTCCATGGTGACACTACACAACATACACTCTTATCAGTAGTAAAGAGAACTCTGTTGGAGAACACATATAAAGTACGTACTTTGAATGTCTACACGACTCAGAGTGAGAATGCTACACAAATACTTGTCCAAAAACCAGATTTCTAGATAAAAAGATGCTTCTACACATCTCAACTAAAACTATTTGGGCTAACATTTAAATCCAGAAATGGACAGTATAACTTTGTTAATAAATCTTATGTTACATTCCAGAAATGGACAAAAACTATAGGCTGGTCACGTGATTGGGCCTGTACACCAAGTATAAGACCCATCACCCAAATTGTACGACCACCTATTTTGCCACCTCTATACCATTGATTTCTGGTATTGTGCTGAGTAACAATAGATGCTAGGTATAGATCCATGAATCCATCTATATGGGTGTAAATTGGTCTTGTGAATTGGGTGTCCAAGTAGTTATTTATTTAAGAAAAATACAACATACCAGAACGTAAGTATCCTTCTGGGGATCTAATTTGGTAGTGACTTCTGGTCCCCAGCTGCCAAACTGCTGCAGAGGAAGAACTTGAAATCCCGATAAAGAAGCTCGCTCCCTGTTCAACACACAAATATATGTGGTTATATTTTTTGCAAACAGTTAAAGCAATAAATAATTGTTTTCCAAAAAGCCTTGTGAAATCCTATTTTAACCATTCAGATAGTATCTATCCAACCTTTCACAACTAAAATTCAAGCATATATTAAGAAAATCAAAAGCACTGAAGTCCAATAGTAGTGTCTTAACAAAGATTAGGACTAGGCCGTGAAAGGTGTGAGTTCTTCAATTCATTTTGTAAGAACAAGATTAAGTTAAACATTCTGTAATTTCTTGCCTCTGTCAGGATCCTATAGTCGTTTGAGTACCAACAAACTACTTAACTGCAAATTCATCTGGTATGTCTTGCACAGCTGTCAAGACACTACGGTCGTTTGAGCTATTATAGTCATAAAATAATTATAACACTCCTATAAGCATAACAAAAAGTAAATACAACATTTGAAAGCGAGAAAATAAGCTGCACGAATGATAAAGACCAGGGGCAAACTAGTTCCAGCTTTTGTCGAGTTATTTTGCCACGATTAAGTAAATACACTTATTTGGTTTTGTCTAGTTATACATGCTCAATAGTCAATACCTACAAGGGGCTGAGTTCGAATATATAAGAGAACACAACTTGAGCCCTTATCAAGATTTTCATTCCCATGTATGTACTTTTAAGGTTTTTAAATTCCTAGCTTAATCCCAAGCTTGTTTTATTGAACCTAGTACTACCAGATTTCTTTAAGCTATTCAAGTTTTTGAATCCAGCTTGCTTTATGAAAGCATGCTTGTTGAGATTTCAAGCAAAGTATAAGGCTAACCTTTCGGTGACAATTTGGGCCCATATGCAAAAGACTGGGCTGATTTGGGTTGTGTTTTTTGTTTTGGCCACATCATTTATCTATATGATTCGAATAAACATTACCCAACATCCAAGTTGTGGGGTCATTCATTTCCCAAAATGCTTAAATAGCTTTAGCATTTGATATTTATAGCCTGGAACATCACACAAAAATATAAACCAACAAACAATCCAATTGCTACTTAATATTAAACAAAAAAAAATTCAGAAATGAATTAAAATATATTAGTTTCTATAAAAACCAAAAGGAAAGATAAAAATTAGCAAGATCAACGACCCGAACCCGTTTGGCCCATTACCCAATTCAATAATTTTGGCAAATATATATAGCTAGCCAGCTAGGCCAAGGTAAAAAGACTTAAACATGTACTATAATGTGTTACAGGCTATGCTGCAACATACGGGTATGATGATAAGAGTGCATTTATAAATGTACATGTTATGTTTACATATCTTAACGAGATCCAATATAAGGAAGAAGTTGTTTCATGATTCAAGTATTAATTATATCAGACAAATAAATACTAAACCAAGACTTTGCTGTATTTTCACTTTTGTATAGTCTGCCCATATCTTTCCTAACTAACAGAAGGTTACGTTTATATGTTTTCTGTTATTTTTTATGTTTCATACAACTTTAGTTATTTCCGTTAGCCTTTTTTTTAGTTTTCAGCATTGTGATTTTTAAGCAGAAAAATGAAATATGTACGTACACTTCATGTGGTTCTCGAACATCAATAAATTGAGCATCTTCACGGAACTCAGGATCTTGTAAATTTGCATGAAGCTCTTCAGGTTGAATGTCCTCAAGTACTGATTCTTCCCTGAAATTGAAATATATAACCTGAAAGTCAGCTCTGATAAAAAGATGAAAGTTCGGAGAAGAGATACATACTATAACAAAACACGCACCTCTCTGATAAAACTTGCAATAAATGCCATCCAAATTGAGTTTTACATTTAACAACTTTGTTTAATGGAGCAGTAAATGCAGCATCCTCAAACTCTGGCACCTGCAACAATTCACCATAAAAAAATAAGGAACAACTACTACAAGAAAATCTACAAATTTTAGACTAGAATCACTTGCAGTGCCACATATTAACCGAATAATTAAGATCAGGACAAACTGGGTTATGGTTTAAGTAAAACGGACCAAACGGGTATAGTAGAAAAGAGAAATATAAAGAAAACTGGTCAAATGGGTCAAAGTTGCCTAAAGTTTTCAAAAAGTAATCATCTTCTTTACAACATTTAGATCATTATATTAGTATTAGTATTATACCATTGATATCATTAACTGCTTAATTAAAACAAGGGCATAACTTGTTGCAGGTTAAGCCTACCTGACCGTACTAGAAAACACTTATCATGAGCCATTACCCAACCCAGGAGACCCGCTTCAATAGTATATGAATGTCCAATCAGATAGAACATTATGAGGTTCGTACCATTTGCCCCTTTCTCACCCAACCAAGCATACCACCTTCCTCCTTGGATGGACAAATCGAATACTCAACTGCTAAGTCACTTAGATCCTCCCCTGCATGTAACAAACGATATCCAGACACTTAGGATAAAACATGGCATGCGGTTTCTAAAGAAATGAGATAAGGAACTGTAAACCCCCGTGAAATCCGAAGGGTGAACCGCACCAAATAGCAACTAGCATCTCTCTTTTAAAAATTATAGCAACGTACTTTCGTAGCAACCAACTTTACATTTGAAAATCAAACAAAATACAGAGATGGTAAATTTCAAAATCAATAAAATTTGAAAGTTGATTCGTATTAGAAGTCTGTCACTATAATTTTTAAAAATTGGTAAGTTGGTTTCTATTTGGTGCAAATTGGCATTATGAAGATGATGATGATGATGAGTAAGCAACCTCGTATAAGTCTTTTCTGGAGGTCGTAGAGAACATCTTTATCTTCCTCCTTGACGAGCAAGTGCTGCACCAGTAGTTCTCTACCAGCATCATTACCACTCCCCGTGCTATAAGATGCTGTTGGTAAAAACAAAATATATATATATAAAAAGTAAATGTGTTTTGGTGGAAGTATAAAGTTTGACTAGAACAACTACAAGAAGCAAAATTGAGGAGTCAATGTATGCATCATTATAACATGTAAAAATACAAGTGCTTGGTTATGTATGTATGAGTGAATAATAACAAGTAAAACTTACGAAGACTTTGAAGTAAGTGTTAGAAAACAATTCATATTTCTGTATGATATATAATAATACTAGTTTCATTCATAGGGAATGGATGTTAAATTTTCTTATCAAGGGAAAATTATAATAAGTTATATGGGGTGTTTGGCTAAGCTTATATATGTGGGCTTATGAGCTTATATAAAGGGCTTTGATAAGCCTAAAAATTGTGCCTTTTTTTTTTAAGAGGGGTAGGGCTTATATAACATGCTTCATTAAAAATTACCATTTCACCCTCAAGTATACTTAATCTAAGGTTCATATTTCTTTAACCCATGACCCTTTTGTTCATTCCTCCTCAAGATAAGCTAAACCAAATAGTAATTGAATTTATCAGCTTATTAAACATAAGCTAAGCACCATAAGCTTATGTTATATAAGCCATAAGCAGGTTATATAACATCCACCACATTGTGGTATTGCAAGAGGAAAATGAATAAATGACGGATTAACATTAATAATAGAGCAAAGGCGATTTGTTTGATTAATTTTGGTATATTGGGCTTATGTTTCACTTATTGTGGCTTATTTTAAGACTTTTCGGCTTATATAAGTTTATTATGTCATAATGAAATTATATAAGCCGAAAAGTCTTAAAATAAGCCACAATAAGTGAGGTTATGAAACATAAACCCAAAAATAAATAAGGCATCAGCTGGGTATATAATAAGCTAAAACAAACACTCACTAAAAAGGAAGGAATGGAATACCTTCTTGTGAGGAGGAAGAGGCTCTGGGAAGTAGTGGATATCTATTGAAAGAAGTATTACTATTAATAGAATAATAATTATAATTGAAGGTGTAAATTCTCCTCTTAATTGATGATGAAGATAAAGATGATGAGGAAAGTCGTGTTGTTGTTGTTGCAGTTGGAGAAAGGGAGAGTTTAAAAGCAGCAGCACAGCAGATACTAGTGAGAGTGGTTGCTGCTGGAGAATAACAACAAGCTCCCCTCAACATTTTCACGACTAGGGTGTGTTTGGTTTCAGATGCTACTTGGATTGCTAGCGCCCAGGGAACAACAACAACTCTCTCTTGTTTTAATAAGTCAACAACCACACAAAAATTTAACTTTAAATTGTCATTAAATAAAGCAAAAACCCTAACCCTAACCCTAGATCTTATTCAGCAGCCGCCTCCTCCTCCGGCCACCGGCTATATGCCGGTGGTCCGAATAACTCAGCTGCCGCCTCCTCCGCCCTCTCCTTTCCTCTTTATGACTTGCGATCTATCTATCTCTCTTTCCCTCTCCTTTCCTCTCGTTCCCCTCTCTTTGACTTTCTACGGTTTTACTTTCAAGGCCACCGCCCCCCTACAACCATTAAACTTTGGCGACTACCCTTTTTAGTAAAATTGTTCGGGATGTTGAAGCGTGGAAGCGAGAAGCTAAAGAAAAGGATAGAGTTGTTAGAAGATTCAGGTTTTCTTACTTGTATGAATAATTTCTGGGTAGATCTATTTCTAGATCTACTTTCTATGTAATCTCTGTTATCATCAATGAAAATTAGTATAATTGGTATAAAAAAATAATAATAATAATAATAATAATAATAATGTTTTAGAACGGCCCCCGAGTTAAACCATCCAAACGAACAAGCCTCGGGACCCGAACCACTAGGAGAGTCCCGCGAAAAAAACCCATAAAACTTACAATTTCGCACTGGGAGGAAAACCTGAATTTTTGTCTCTGAATTTTTGTCTCTGAGTGACTTACTAAATAAATAAATAATGAGGGTTAGAAGAGAAACAAGGAAAACTAAAAAAATATATTTTGTAGCTTTTCTTGTTAAAGTAAAAAAATTCAAATTTTTTTGTATTATAAAAAATTTGATAAAAAACGTTTGATTTGAACGCTATTTTCTTTATTTTGTACTAACATATTTTATAACAAATAAAGATATTTCCGTTTAATTAAAATCACTCATACTATTTGTCTCCTTTTTACTTGCACTTAGCTTTTTGGTAACCATATATTTGCACATTATTTTTATATAATATTATTGGACACCGGATGTTGAGTATGTTTGTCAAGATGGTTATAATAGATTATCGGGGCTTGGACTTTTAAAATAAACTGGTTTATAAAATAAGTCTTGTTTTTACCACAGGCTTATGGAGGTTTATGACTTATAAAATAAGTCACAAGCTTTCATAAGCCCAAGCCTATAAAATAGGGTTTATAGATAGTTTGATTAATTAAATGCCTTTAAAAATATAATGAATTATCACGTAAATGCTGAAAATATTTGTTTATTTATTTTGACGTATTTTTATGTGATTTTTCATTAATAAGTTTCAGCTTCAACTAAATCACCAAACAGCTTTATAAAAATATAAGCTTTGACTTTCGGTTATAATATAAGCCTCAGCTCTAACCCCAAGGACAAGACTTATGCATGTGGTTATTAGACTGCCCACAGTAACGACCGAGACCGACTCGGTCGACCATTTTGGAGTCGGTCGACATTGCTGTGGCATGTCGGTCGCGAGCGACTTGGACACACTTTTGCAGCGAAAACGGTCGTGTATAAGACCGAGTGAGATTTCAATTGTTTCTTACTTTTTGATCCATATTTTTTGGTTTTTTGTTCCAAACGGCTAGTGCACATTAAAGACATTTAATATGGATCAATAAGTAAGAAATAATTGAAATCTCACTCGGTCTTATACACGACCGTTTTCGCTGCAAAAGTGTGTCCAAGTCGGCCGCGACCGACATGCCACAGCAATGTCGACCGACTCCAAAATGGTCGACCGAGTCGGTCTCGATCGTGTACTGTGGGCATCTTATGATGATAGCTTTGGTGTCTTTATTTTGTTTTAAGTTTACAAGAATCGTATTAGAGCACTCAGGTGTCGTCAACAAGTTTTGCCTCTTCATTCGTTCGGGCCCCACGGGGTGCCACATCACCCCAACACCTCTTCACAACTACCCCCTCCCTCAACAACTAACCTTAACCTCTTCATTCGGGCCCCCACCCACTTACACATTTATTTTTTATTCATTTCATAATAAATTAAATTCATTTCACTCATTAAAAATAAATATACAACATACATTTATTTCATTAAATAAAAAAGTTACAATACGCAAAAAAAAAAAAAGAAAAAAAAAAAAATCAACAAAAAAAAACATCAACGATACGGAAAAAAGAAATACGATACGGGAAAAAAATACAACACATATTTAATACGATACGGAAAAATACAACCCGAGCTCACATTTTCATCTCGGTGTCGTCCACCAGGGGGAGGGTTTGTTGTTGGTATTTCTGGGTTACTCAAATTTTGTCTCCGGCGAATAATCTCGGCTCGTACCCGGGTCACTAACCGTATTGGGCCTCTAGCATGAGCAACTGCATTTCGTGCAGCTCGGACAAACTCTCTTGAGCTCCGCGCCTTTTGTTTCCTTTGCCTTCTTCATCTCATACATCAGAATCTGAACGTTCCTGTCCCGCTGGCAATATATTTTCCGGATAAACTGTCCGAAAAACATCGTCTTGACTCCCACCCGAGTCGGCCGCGGCTGGACCCATCGTCGACTTTTGTTTCTTTTTGGAGCTTGTGTTGTGGTTGTTTCTCGACGAGGTCGTTTGTCCGGCCCGAATATGATACTCAAGACATGCAAAGTTTAGGAGGATCTAGCATCCCATTTCGGGTATTGTCTTCAAGATCTCCCCAAGACGTGAAATAAGTGAAACTCCTCGTCCAAAGCGTTGTACTGAGTTCGTCTCCGCCATTCTTGAATTTGATCATACTCATTTTCAGTCCCACAATTTCGACGCCAGTATGCTTACTAATTAGAGTTGAGTTTTTTGACAGTCGCGTATTAGCCTCGTCCACGTAAACGGATTATAGATATATTTTGAAAGGCGAGGTCACCAGTCCAAGCAATCGTGAAAACAACTCCATAATTTCGATAAATACCAAAAAGAATGTATCTTTAGTAGATAAAAAATTCCCATGGTCTTTGTCTTGGGAAAATTTCTCATCCCGCTGCGCAAGAACCTTATCTTCATCCTTGCTCCACATATGTCCTACTACGGAATTCAGCGCACTTCCTTCCCAAAATCCCCATCCCCCCGTCATCGTCGCGTCTAAATTCACAACTTATTCATTTTCCTCGTGGGCTTTGGTTTTTTTCTCTACCTTTTGCCGTCTCGTTGCCTTAGGTATTAAAACCTTGTTGAGATGGTTGTCCTTCCGATGGGTTGATGACTGGAGGACTGAAACGTGGATTGGAATTCGGGTTATAAAATTGTGGTGTCGGATTGAATTGGCCATGGTTTGCGAATCCTTGTTGAAACGCGTATTGTTGATTACGGTAAATTTCATTCGGGTTTAATGGCGGTGAGGGATTAGGAGAGTTTGATGCTCCCCCGTATGGACGTTGGTTAGATGTTAATAGGTTCGTGAAATAGCCTCCGTCGTTTGGGTGTTGAGACATTTTTGTGTTTATTTGGAGAAGAGATGTAGAAGGTTTAGAGAAGAGATGTAGTGAGTAAAAGTAATATTATGGTTAGTATTTATAGTGTTTTAGTTTGTAGATAAAGAGAGAGAAAAAAAAAATGTAACGTTAAAAAAAGACGATTATATTTTTTTTTGGAGCCGTTGCTCTTTTTTCCCACCATGCTCCAACGTATCTTTCTGCCATATTGTCAGATTTTACACTCGTTGTGGAGACGATTAGCTTCCAACGGCGAAGGGCTTCGGTGTGGCGGCGAGCAACGGCGAACAGCTACGTTGGACGGCGAGAACCACGACGAGAACCACACCTGATGCTCTTAGAATGACTGTGAAAGAGAATGTACAAAAAGCTGGTTACTTTAATAGAATGTACAAAAAGCTGGTTACTTTAATAGACTGACACTAGGAATATACTAGTAATTAATCTTTTTGTTGTTTAAATATAAAAAATAATGAAGCACAGTGATAAAAAAAATAATAAAAGAAAAATGGCTCACATGAAAAAGATAAGAGCATCACATTTAGTTACTAAAATCCAAACATATCTTTCTCTATTTTTTAAAGAAGAAAAAAATATATATGTATTACTCAAATCAAAAGCACCATACCAAACCCACCCAAACATTGTTAAGGATATGTAGTGGAGTTTGTTTAACAAACAAATATGCTGTTATGTTCCAAGTTTAAATTCAACATGGGAACCAAATCATAAACACTTGTTGATTTTGATGTACAATATCGGTAGGTGTAAGGTAACAGGTCAAACGGATCCGGTCAAATATTGTTTGTTATCTGATGTTAATTCTAAGGTAAACACTTCAAACACACATCTTCTACAGAAAGCTCTCGTCACAAACCACAAACGGTCACATAACATCTAAGAGCAAATCATAACGTTGTCAAAATACGTCTCCATGATTGTGTATTCATGGGGGACAAAAGCGTGATAAATTCTCATAGCACTTAGACAAATTACAGGATTTTCAACTACACATGGTTGAAAGACAGGAACTGAAAACACTATAAAATTAGTGTCAAACATATACCAACATACTGGCTATTGCAACATTTAAGACATAAAGGTGATGACAAACATATACTACACGAGGCATTCAGATCCCGTGCTACGCACGGGCTATCGCTGATTGTTCATGTGTATTGTCGAGTCTATAATAAATATTGTTTAGTATGTCGTATGAAACATTTTGACTTTCTTGTACAAAAATTTAAAAATGTTTGATGTTGTTATGGTTTTGTGGTGTTGTATTTTATAAAATTAACATACTATTAATAATTCCTAAAACCTTTGGACTCCACTATTATGTCTTTAAACTTTTTTTTTTAATTATTATAATTTATAAATGGGTTTCGAGCAAAAATTATGTACTTTATCATTTAACCATTTAAATGTTGCTTACAAACATGTACATACTAAATGTGATTTTGGCCAGTTTATATAGGCATGAATTGGTTAAATCATTAATTATTCTTGCAACCTTTTCAACTTCATCTTAATCCATAACCGTCTTTTAATTCTATACTAAATACGTGATCAATTCCGGCAACCCTTGCATTTTCATCTCGATGTTGTATATATTCACATTAAATTATGGTATATATAATAATGCCACATAAATTAAATAAAAATCGTTGCAAACCTTTTTTGTTACATCTTATTTTACTGTACAACTAATTTCATTGAAAATTAACATTGAATTCTAACTAATATTAATAAATTTTATCAGTAAACTCAATTCTAAATAGCTAACAAAATGAATATTAATTAACACACTATTAATAATTCCTAAAACCTTTAAACTCCACTATTATGTCTTAAACATTTTTTTTAATTTATTATTATAATTTACAAATGGGTTCGAGCAAAAAGTAAGTACTTTATCATTTAACCATTTAAATGTTACTTACAAATATGTACATACTAAATGTGATTTTGGCCGGTTTATATAGGCTTGAATTAGGTTAAATCATTAATTATTCTTGCAGCCTTTTCAACTTTATCTCAGTCCATAACCGTCTTTTAATTCTTTTACTAAATGCGTAATCAATTTCGGCAACCCTTACACTTCCATCTCGATGTTGTATATACTTCACATTAAATTATGGGATTCTATCTTGAGTATCTTGATTACTCCACATTAAACTAATGGACTTAATTGAAAATTAGCATTGAAGTCTAACTAATATTAATAAATTTTATTAATAATCTCAATTTTAAATAGCTAACCAAATGAATATTAATTAACATACTATTAATAATTCCTAAAACCTTTGGACTCCACTATTATGTCTTAAACTTTATCTTTTTTTTATTATGATAATTTACAAATGGGTTCGAGCAAAAAAAATTATGTACTTTATCATTTAACCATTTAAATGTTGCTTACAAACATGTACATATTAAATGTGATTTTGGCCGGTTTATATAGGCATGAATTAGGTTAAATCATTAATTATTCTTCCAACCTTTTCAACTTCATCTTAATCCGTAATCGTCTTTTAATTCTATACTAAATACGTGATCAATTCCGGCAACCCTTGCACTTCCATCTCGATGTTGTATATACTTCACATTAAATTATGTGACTCCATCTTGAGTATCTTGATTACTCCACAGTATATTAAGGGACTCAATCTTATAGTATTAATCGCGCGTATTGTTTTTTTGTATTGTCGAGTGCATGCGTATTTATAGTTTAGTATGTTGTATGAAACATTTTTACTTTGTTGTTTAAAAATATATAAACGGGTGATATTGTTTTGGTTTTTTGGTCTTTATATTTTCTAAATGGGCACTAAAGCTAAGTTATTAATTTTTTTTTATGATATTTAGCATCATAATGGTATTAGTTTTAAAATAAGTTGAGTTAACCCCGAATTTAACATAATCGTTAATTCTTAAGCTCCATATTGACTTTATCAATTCACGTAGTGTGATATTCTAAATACTACCCCAAACCTTTAAATTCACAAATTATATAATGCTTAAATAGTAATTAAAAAGATGAAATTACATGTATAAGTTATGGATATCTTAACTTTTCGACACACTTTTTCAAAGCATGTGTCTTTGAAATTTTATAAGTTTTTTTTAAGCTTAAGTCTTAGAAAACATCTTGATAGAGTTTGATAGACCTTATATTTGTAGCAAACATATTAATTGAGAAGGGGATAAATTACTGTTATGGTAATAGCAAAATAGTTTTTCATGTTCCTGATTCTTTTAGGTATAGATAACATTTCTGTTTACATGTACTTGAGCATTTATGCCCAAATTAATTATCAAGGATAATGTCTCTTTTTATTCTCACCAAAGTCACCATATAAATGTTTATTTATGGGAGTACATGATTTTTTGTATTGAAATGACAGGTTATGGTTTGGTTTGACTTTTGATACAAAGCCACGGTCACAATGGCACAACTATATAAATACATGAAATGGAGCGTTTTAAGTATTTATAAATATACATTACAATCAACTATCAATTGATATGATCCCATGGTATTGCAACAAAGTTTAAGTTGTTATAAATATATATGCTTAGGAGTCAGGAGGATATAATATTACTCAAATGACTATTATAGTAATATATTGAGTATTATGGTAGTTAAAGAGAGTTCTTTACTTCTAGAGCTTACGCCCATACAATAGGACATGCATGTATTCCAATTGAGGCCAGTTTGGTAGTCATTAACCTTCTAAAGGGTTATCCCCAAAACCTGAATATCATATATAATTTGTGAAACCTTTGTAACTTTGAAACGTCAAATCTCTTTATTAGAATATTTGCCAAAATAGCATGATTTGGCTGCCACGGGAGAATTTTGTTGATTATTAGAAGAATTTTGTTAATGTTTAGGTACACGCAACCATTTTGTTGAGTTTATAGTTTTTTATTTTTTATTATTATTTTCTTAATCTTTGTAGTGTAAGTTTAGGATAGTGGGTTTATACCATAATAGGTTTTAAAAAGCATGTAATAATACATGTTTGTAGTTGTTTGTGATAGTATCACCACTTCCAATGTGGTTTGACGTCACCATTTCGAGCCAACATCTACAGTTCTCATAACATTAATAAAAATTGGATTCATTATCACCATATAAATTGGTCATTCACATGTAATTTTGTTTACACCAAAAAATATTATAACCGAAAATTTATTGTTGATAAAATAGTTTGTAACCCAAACTTATTATTTGTATTTATTTTTAATTAATTGAGTTAAATGAAGCTTAAACGCATACGGCTCTATTAAAATAAGCTTTAAAAAAAAAAAAAAAAAAAAAAAAAAAAAAAAAAATTGACAATAATTAACTAATACTTGAAATTTTATAAGTCTAAAATACCACTCTTTGTATCAAAGAATTATCAAAACATTTGGCTAAATCACATTTTATATAAGCATCCAACTTAATTCGTATGATAGTAAACATGCCCACCTTTTGAAATGTTTAGAGCGTGATAACTTGTCTTTTTAATTAGCTAGACCTATCAAGTTGAATTTGATAGTTGCATATCATAAATCTGTTAAACAAATTTATTCAACATGTATGGATGATTTCTTGGCGGCCATTTATAAGTAGTTTATAGTTACTGATCATAAAGTGGTTGATATATTTTGATGACATTGTGTTTTGTGGAAAAATAATGCAAGAAAGGGAGAACATGGTGATTCATCTATCTTAGTTGAACTCGATCACCTTAAACTTGATCTTGATATTAACATGCCATGTATCTTGAATTATCATGAAAAAGGATCATTTTTTTCTGGCGTAAGCTTCAATATCGTTCCTTGTCATGAAATCTTAATCCTGATTTTGTATAGCAAATATGAAGCTATGTATGTTATTTCAACTTTCAAGCATGTGCTTACAATTTAACCCATCAGGCCACCATCAGAAGAACATAGCCATTAAATACATACTACTATATAAAAATGGTGATATAAGGGATTGTTTAGAAGTGCGCCATATTCCGACTTCTCATAATCATAATCACACAAATATTGAAACTACTTTATAAATCAATAGATTATCTAACTACATGTTCACTTTCATTTATACAAAATTAAAATAACAAATTACGCTACATGTTTCTATTTTGGGTGCCTGTAAAATCTAAAGTTTCTTCTTTCGTTCTTTCCGAATCACTATTTTATTAAGAAAGAATACTAAGAACACCCAATGACCCCAACCCAAATGTCATAAACAAAGGAAAAGCCCAACAACTCAAAACCTAAACCCAATAACTCCCTCTAATCCTGTAATTCTTCTCTGCTCTTACCACTCTCCCAAAAAGTCACGCCCCCACTTCTCTTTATTTTGCAGTCACAGTTATTGACCGAAAGAAAGAAAGGATAATAACACCCATGTTCTTGTTCCAGTTGTGTATCGTTCTCTCTATTTTTTTTTTCCTTTTTTTCGGAAATTTAAAAGGAGTTGAAACTTCTCGCAGATCTATGATGAGTGGGTTCTCCTTTTGTTTTCTGGTTTTGAAAGATCGATGATGGTTTTTGACTTTTTGTATAGATATGAAAGTCTTCTAGATCGGTGAAGGTTTTTGTTTTGATTCGTTTTGTTCTTGTCTAAACCGAATGAAAGTAAGAATGAAAACCATTTGGTTTTGTTCTTTTCTTGAAAATATTCGGATACTAAAAGAAGCTATTTGCTTCTATAGATCGATGATGATTTCGTTGTTTTGAATCTTTGAAGGTTTTGACATGAACACAAAAGAATCTGAGATCTTTGATGGTTTTAATAGCCACAAAATCATCATCGGAACCACTAAAACAACAATGAAACCACCTAAGCTCGAAACACCACCTCTTAAATTTAGATTCTGTGGTGTCGGCGGCGGAAAAAATTGATCTTGGCAGCGGTTCCGGTGGTTGTGCCAGTGGAAGAGTATGATGTGAACGTGTTTGGATTGTGCTATTTATAGAGGAGTATAATACTTTGGTTCATAATTGCTGTTGATGGTTCATATTCATCTTCATGATTACATCTTGTGAAATTAACTGTGTAAGGCCATATGAAATTAGTCTTTAACAAATTGCAGGCCATATGAAATTAATTGTGAGCCTTTTCAAATCGTGTATTTAATCTTTAGTAGTTAAGTCATACTAACTCTCCTTTAATAAGATATTGTAACCATGGACTCTTGATATGTAGCTCATTATTTTTGCAATTACTATACATGAAACACTAAGCATGAAAATCTATTTTCTACATTTAATTCCAAGCATCATCTTGTTGTACTCTATGCAATCTAGGTGACTCCACATTCAATTAGAGGGCCTAATCTTATAGTATTATAGAATTTTATCCGTAAAGCAAGAACCATATAAAGAACAATGGGGTGAACACATGAACACACTGTCTACTCCGCAGAAGGAAGCCGGGCTTCACAACAATTTTTTTATCGAGAGATTGTAAGAAACAGTAAAAAGATATAACAAAGCAAAGAATAATTTACAAAACCTGCGATTTCAACGCATCTATATTAAACCAATGAGAAGTCGAAGAAAAAATACATTCCAAAATTTTACATCAACACCATGAAAATATCACTATTAAACCAGGCAAAAGGGTAAACATAAAACATAAAACATCACTAGATAATGTGATTGTCACAATAAGCACAACTTCGCTACATTCTCGCATAGCAAGATTATCGATCATGGTACATAATGACACTTTATGATAAACAAATATACTACGACACCCGCTTCACCCGAGAAAACAAATTTTTTTTTTTTTCTTTATCTCTGGACACTAAATGAGGAAGGAAATGGAAGATGAAAATAACAAGTCAAAAAGAGATGGTCAGACTACAAAGCATCTACACTCCACAAAAAAACAAGGGATATACAAATGGAGGATGTCAGCTGCTTAGGATCAGCATGTTGAATTTTGTTTTAGCGAGGGGACGATTGATTATACATAAAATCTTGGGAGGAAGTCCCATAGTTTAAATCAAGGTTGTGAAGTTGTTCCATAAGCTGAGAGCGTCTCTCTTTAAAGAAATCAAGACGGGTCGTCAACTCTACCAAAGTGGAAGACCCAGCCGATGGATGCCGTGGATAGTCAACCACCTATCATGAAATGCCACACCTTCAGAATCACAATGTCTGGAATATATTCCTTTCTGTTCCTCAATAAGTATATATCATCACCAAACCGAGGTGGCAAGATTGGGGGTCCCAAGGGTTGAGTAACACAGGTCAAAAGAAACATTTAAGATTGGGTTGACCCACATACGCTTTTTGTCCATTTTCAAACTCCTTATAAACAATTAATGTGCTAAATATGATTATAAAAAACAATATTATTGCAATAATCATCTAGATCGGCAAAAACGATAAAGGAGGTTGTATGCAATAAAAGTACACTTTTAACCAATTTCAACCCATTTGACCCACCTTTCGGCCAATTCTCTATTTGACCCATCTGAGATAAAACACAACCCAAATCAACCCAACCATGAGAAAAAAAGGTCCAAACTGCCATCTCTATAGGAATTATAAATTAGATGTCACCACGTTTGGTATCACTTAAGGCGGTCTTTATTTCACACATTTCTTTGTTATGCAAACCTATCTTTAATTTTTGTTTGAGAAAAATAAGAAAACACATCTAGCAAGACTCTTTTTTCAAGGAAATAGGATGAAACTTTAAGAAAAAAGTAGAAAGTTATTGCTACAAAAAAGTAGAAAGTTGTGCTTCAGAATGTTCACAGAACTCTTAATTGATTTTGGTTTTCAGGTAAAGTAAGCATTTGCCAAAAACTTCTATTTCCTGCTTCAAAACTTTCTTAGTTAAATGAAAAAACAGGGCCTATGTTCCTATTAGCTGTTTTGTTTTGTCCAGTAATTGTGGGTATGTAATAAAGCAGAGAAGGGATATAAAGTATAACCTCTGCTGGTCTGGATGAAGATGGGATGCCGGCAGAATCAACTGCCCCAAAATCATCCATGGATAGACTTGTAGATGCCTCGGTACTTCTAGAGTCACTCAAGCTTGTCGAGTCTAACAACTGCTTGCGTGAAGGCTGCTGCCTACTACTGTTACCAGATTTTAACGTCTGTCCTTTGATGTTTCTTAACTCTGTTCCCAATGAATGTTCCTGCATCAAGATCGAACAAGTTTAACTGACTAGACTAACAACATCTTAACAATGTCAAAAACAAAATGCCGTAGTATTAACAACAAATTGGAGGTTATCCCATTTCTGATAGGGAAATATCAAAGTCTAACTTAATTTCACGCCTTATAAAACAGTTTTTTTTCTGAGAAATCTAAAGACGCGCATTGAGACTTGCTCCTTGCCCTCGGTGCACCCATGTACCCTTTCTAATCTTTACATACAGACACAAGTAGATGTCAAATAGTACAATAGTAGTATCATAAATCTATCCTTCTCAAAATATTTTTATGTATTTCAGTCAATAGTCTTATACATATAATAGGAGAATTATAAAATTGAGATCAATTGTTAATCAAGCATACACAACTAAGGGCTACTTACCTCCGTTCTTTGTTTCCTTTCATGGTTGATAAAAGCAAGTGAAGTATCAAAATCTTGCTGAACAAATTTTCTGCCAAAGACAAATATATACATCATAAGAGCAAGTATGATGCATAATCCAATTGGTACAAGACGCGCCTAGCAGTGATTTTTTAGTTGTGGTCAACGGTTATATCCCATATTATATCACACATCACATATTTAAGAAAAGACAAAAAAAAAAAAAAAAGTCCAAGGATAAGAAAACAGGTAATATATTGTGGAAGTCAAATGTGTAAAATCAAAAACTATAGCTATAAACGAAACAGTGAAACCCGCTGAGCAAATTGATTGTTGGCCAAAGCATATCCAAGTTTTTACAGCCTCCTAAACGGATTTATCAAGAAATGATTGTATCATTATCGCAGTATAATAATCAATTTCAATATATTATTATTCATTAAATTCTAAAGAGGGATAGAAAAGAGTTGAGACAACAACTCAAACCATTTCAAACTGTCATACAATTTAAGCTCTTTGACCCATTACCCAACCAATCCGACCTGTTCATTTTGCCACCTATGAGAAAAAAGATAACAGTACGACCAGCTTGGTAGATATTTCGCTATAACTGTACTTATAAAACTACACTGATGTATGTGTGTATATAGATTTCATTATATCACACAAAAAAGCATATGAATATCATGGTAAGTGAAACACTCACTGTTGAGAATTATGGTTATGAAGATGTTGGTATCGGTCAGAAGCATCCGAAAGAGAGCCGTAATGCTGCTGCCGTTGTTGATTAAGTTGATGATGCAACTCAGCAACTTTTTGCTTCAATCTAGCCACATCCGCTTCAGCAAGAGCAATCTCCTCCAGCTCAGCCCTTGTCTTCAGTTTAAAAAGATGTAAATTTAGTGGCCACATAATTTAGATAACTTAATAGAGACCAAGAAGTGGCGAGTGCAAACCTTTGAATCCATTGTCCGACTGGATCCAGAACCGTGCCCAGAAGACATACTTAACCCAACTTCTAATGCAGCTCGCAAGTCCCTCTCAGCTTGTAGCTGCTCCTGAAGTCTTGAAACCTATGATGAACAAATTATTTAGAAACAAATATTATTTTTGATTGACATGGATCGTTGAGAGGCATGTCAACATATCATTCAAACAAATGAACAGCAAACTTAATGAGACTTCAAATGCTGAGGCAGATATTGAGGGTCCGTAAGGATCAAAAGAAGAATCACACTCACATCAGTGGAAGAATAAGTTTTTTTTTTTTTTTTTTTTTTTTTTTTTTTTTTTTTTTTTTTTTTTTTGGAAAGTCTTTTTTACGCAGGTTGGGTAAACCTTTGAAAATTTGCAATGTGTTAAATATGATTACAGAAACTATACCACTTAGAAATAATGATATAATTTCTATTATATTTACAGATTTAAAACATTGTAAGCATTTCAATACAGGAGAGGTGACTTTTGGCCCAACTAATTCGATTCTATTTAACGTTTTTACCCAAATTGAGTTGATAACCTCCAAATTTGATTCACAAAAATAAGACTACCATAAAATCATGATTGCATTCAACCAAAAGAAGAGAGCATACATCTTGCTCAAGGGCTAACCGACGCTCATGCAGTGCTTGTTTTCTTCTTTCCAGGCTAGCTTGAAGTATTGCGTTCCCTCTTGCCTAATATCGACAAACTTATATACTATTAGCAAAAATCTCATCAATATGCACAGTTAGTACCATAAAATCTGATATTACCTCCTTAGCAATTCTCTGCCGCAAGTCGTTTTTCGTGAGTTCAAGCCTCTGAATAGCAAGTCTAGATGCATACGATAATATAGCATTTGTCAATATCAAACTCGGAAATTCAGAATATAGTTAACGAGACATTGTGCTCAAGTAAATATCATTGTAAAAAATAGATGAACACAAAGAATACTAGATGAACACACACTTGCACATATACATATACAATACATAGACAGAACAGTCATCAACAGTTTAAGCACTATATCAACAATAGCTATTAGTTTACAGCGTGGAGAGGAATCAAATTGTTGTCTAAACCAGCTTAGTGACAAGTTTAAGTAACATGTTATCATGTAAATAAATACATAAATGTTTTAATCAAAAGAGGCAATACAGTATTCAAAAAATGCTCTATACAGTCTACACAGGGTGTCCTAGCTATATAAGGATCCACCAAGCTACTTTATCTAAAGTCACAGTAACATAGAACAGTTAAGACAACATTCAGAGACAAGATGCCCATAATTAAGTGTTGGTAATTTTAGTCGAGGAATTGTTGAAAGAGTGAACTGAAGAGATAATCTTATTCTTAAGTTAATCTTAACAGATTTAAATCTTACTGTATTATAAGCAAGAACTGTAGTTCATTGGCATTGCATGCTTTATTTTTCTACACCCTTAACAAATACTAGACGTCATATGTTTCAAAATATATTTAAACTCTTAAACGTTGGAAACATGATAGGATTGGGGCATATAGCAGAAAGCAAAACATAAAAACCAATAGTTGGTAATCTTACTCTTCTTCTCCTGAAGAGTCAACTGATTCCACTGATGGAGTCTTTCTTCCCTACAAAATAAAATATGCAAACAGTCTTCAGGTGAACACTCAATTTCTGAATTAGTAGCATATGACCATAGCACAAATTGCATACTTACAGTTCTAAATATACCAAGTGCTTCAGCACTTATAACTTGAATATAAATTGCATGATAAAAGAGAACAGAAAATTCTAAAATATCCATTAACCAAACAAGACTTACATTTTTCCGTCCCCAAAATGAAGAACGCTTGGCATTACTATTGGAGCCAGAAAATTTGCTAACCGGAGTCTCCGCGCATGATCGGGGACCAGTGAAAAGCTGAGATACCCCTTGATCTATTGAAGAAAGCATTGTCCCAACTGATCGATGAGACTCGCTTCTCGTGAGCATGCTAGAAGTCTCCATCTCGTTTCCAATTTCCTTGTTTCGCTGAATATGTTGCTCATTAATTTGAGCATTAGAATTCTCAAGACGCTGAGAGTCCAATACATTAGAATTTGTTGATGGGTTAACCTTGTTCCTTGGGGATACAGCATCTGATTCATCAGCTCCATAAGGCTAAATTCACAAAATCAATGCTTCCCATCAGTAAATGACCAAAGTGAAGGAAAATAAAGATTATAATCAGATTACAGTTTTAGTAGTTTATGAAATCAACATTTAGGTAATAACAATACATGAAGGTGTGATCTCTCAAATTCTTAACTATAAAGCAATTGGCCTAATGATCAACAAGAAACTGAAATTATATATGGCTTACAACCTGCTGAATCGTTTTATTTTAGTAAGTCAGATTACAATTGTAATAACATAAACTTATATTAAATTTAATGCGTTTAGGTTATATAAGAAGAAGACAAAGTGACAACAGTTTGTCTGTGACGTAAACGAGCCTGGCCTACACGAAAACCCGGTTTGACTGGTATTATTGGCTTCATGAACTCAAAATTCAGAAAGATATCAATGAAGAGGGAGAGCAAGTGAGAACCTTGAATTCATAAAGATCACTGCAAGCATAACCACTACTTTCGCTCAGCTTTCCACTGTGGATACGCTCAGGATCCTCATCAGTTTCGTGATCAGCTTCATTTTCTGCATCATGGTAACCATTTTCTTTAATAGCCATATTTTCGTCGTCCATTGAATCTTCACTTGCACTATTGTCTATCCGAGATTCAGCTGACATAGAACTTTTAAGCATAGTATCATCCTGTTACACAAACCACAATAGCAACATTTTAAGTCAGAAAAAATGAAAAGAAAAGAAAGAACATATTAGAAACAAACCAAATGATAGCATCTTACATCAAAGATATTTTCATACTCCTCAAGTAAAGTTGCAATAATAGCTTGAGCATTATTAGCAGCATTTGCTGCAGCAAGGAGCTGCGCAGAATTGTCACCATTATCATCGAAATCATCCTCCAATTCGCATTCACCGGCTAAAAGAGGTCGTAACAGTAATGGCGCCATACAAGCAGCAACTGCTGATGGAGTCATCCGATTTTCAAAAGTATGCGAAGAAATAGTGTGCATCATCTTTAGGATTCTGCAGATGCATGCCACAATTTAATATACTTAACATCGCAATTATATAAAAACCTATAAAGAAAAACTAGTGACTATTACTATTAAAGGGTCCTATTCTAGAAGAGTAGAGGTGGAAATATGGACAGAACCAGCAGCTTGGTAACTGTTTGGACTTTGGGTCCATTTGGTTGACGGTCTGGGTGATACACAGCCCTTTTGACCAAATATTTACCCTTCTAATACTGGATTAGAGTGCCAAGCATAATTACAAAAAGTATGTTATCTCAATAATAATTAATTTGATTCTTGATTAAAAAAAAAAAAAAAAAAAAAAAAAAAAAAAAAAAAGGTTGGAATGTTATATGCATTTAAAATTACACTTTAGGCGAAATTTAACCCATCTCCTTTTAAAATGATTTTCTTTTATTATACCCATTCAGCCTGTTAAGAGTTCAACCATACACCAAACAAGTGAATCACCAATTCCTAAGTTAATTGGTTGAAATTGCCACCTCTATAGAAGAGAAGTAATGAACCCCATGCTGGCCAACCTATGCTAAAGCATGTTCCACACACATAGAAAGTTATCAGTTACCAGTGCGTAAATTGTTACACACTGCCTCCTACTTCTACGATAATGGCAAGTAGAAGAATCAATGCACTAAATTAAGAGAGAGAATTTGTGCATAACACATTTCATATTTTAGGGTAGGTTGGAGGATAAGTAGGAGGATGGTACTTCATAATGAGAACCATAAGCTACGCCTGCCCATTGTAAGTACCGAATCCATATATACATCAACTCAGTAGATATCAACGTAGGTCATACAATAATAGCTGAGGACTTCTAAATATTTTTCCTAAAGAGAGCTATCAAACAAGAATGTGCCCGTGCCAAACTTTTGGAGTTTTTTTTTTTTTTTTTTTCATAAAGAACCCCGGGGGTGTGTTTTGCATGTTATGACAAAGGGTATAATAAAGATTGGCAGAACGAAAGAGAAAAAGGTCACCTCTGTAACAAACGCCTGTTTGGCTCGGGAAATGTTTCTAAGATTGCAGCACGCATGGCATTTACTCGAGCTTCCTTGCGGTCAAGCCCTTGTTCAAGCAACAGAAGTGATGCAAAGTTAGTATACATATTCTAAATGCAACAATTGAATTAGGTGTTCAACATTCAACAAAGCAATATATTCACAAGGCAGAAGACAAGTCAACATTGGAGTAAATGTCCACTACCAGTAATAGCATCGATGCAGAACCATGTAAGAATTAGTTGTAGCCAACAATTAAAAAGAGTCACCACATTCTAACATTTCATAGATAAAAGAGGAACATAAAAAACAGCATTCCGCTAAAATGTAGAAAAAGAACTTATATATCTTATATGAGCAGGAAGCAGCATAGCCTGAAAACTATATACATACACTTTTGAGTAAAGTGCAGAATAATATGCTTTAAGCATATTCCCAACTAAAATATAATTATTTAATTATTTTACAGGCAATTCCAGCAACTCCGTTCACAATAACAATAGATACTTCATATTGCTTCGTTTAGATAATTAACAATGTCTCACAATTGGGTCTTAACAGACAGCCCTATTCGGTTTAACCCGCTAAACTAAAAGATTGCAGCACACCTGACTATATGATCTGCTCTAAGAAAATATAAAACAATACATAAATCAAGTATCTAGGCAACAGATGAAGACATCAATTATAGCTATAAGTTTTCATCCCCCGCTGCTTCCCGTTTATTACTCAAACACCTAGTTTTGATTATTTATTATTTAGTAGCATATTCAATCAAACAGGTTTGAGAAGCAAGCAAGCAAAGTAGAGATTATTATCTTATTCTAAATTCAATTATTCCTACAAGAAAAGGGGAGATGAACTCACTATGAGCTTCTAGTAAAGCAGTGCAGCAGGATGCAGGAACAGGGGATGAGGGTAGCTCTCGAAGGACATACTGCAAATGAATAGCTGAAGTAATTATTACCCAAAACATGACGCAAAATGCATCGCTTAACCTTCATCGGTTACTCTTTTATCTAAAAATATTTTTTATTGTTTACAATGATATTGATTTAATTCAGGTATGCACCTTGACACAGTCACCAACAACATGAGCATCCTCATCAGAACCAAATTCAGTCTTGCCTGGAATAAACAGAGAGCCAACTTTAGTACTCTTGTTACTTGATTGTTAATGTAAAAAGGAATTAATGTAACAGAGGGTGACTATTAGAAATCACTCAATAGCACCTGGCTTCCAATCTAGGCAATAAAGGGACACGTGTTTAACCTGTTTCATAATCCTGGACTCTCCGATCAACTTCCTCGACATCTGCAGCTTGTCTCAAGATCCCTTCTATTTTGGTTCCTGTAACATTAAGTTCATAGAGTACAAGTTACCACATTGCGGTAGAGAAGTTCAGCTCAGCTTACTACAAGATAGAAGTTCCCCGTAGTACTTGTGCATACAAACATATAGATTCAATACAATCAGAAAGAAAGTTACCATGTTTCTCAAGAAATCTAAGAGCTTTTTCAAGGAAAGACGGGCCACCATCTATATCTTCCAGTGCTAGCAATATCGGCCGTCCAACAACTAATGATTTGATAGGTCGTTTGTCCCTCCCTAGACATAATATAGTGAATAATGAAATCACCCGCCAAAGACAGTGAGCATAGCATAGCAAAATTAAAAGATGCAAGTTGACAAACATTGATAAAAGGGCCCTTCAATTGAATCAGTAGTATCATTGCGGAAGATCCCGTTGTGTCCCATAACAAGGGCTGCACTTGGTGCTTGAGCAAGAGCGTGTTCCAGAGCTGTCTTCCATTCATAAAGATCCTCCGATGTCTCGGCCTGAAATTCCATTCAACAGTAAAAAAAATTAGGTGATTACTGATAATAGAGATTTCAGATAACCCAAGCCTGCTAAGGGGTTTTTGGATGTGCGTCTTAGAAGCAATTATAAATATCAGAATCAGATAGCCAGCTATAATAAAAGAATGCAGGAAATAGTGTTTGGAAGTGCTTCTGCAGCTTGCTTTTTTCATAGTCAACAAAAAAAATTCTATTAATCTATTAAAAATGAACAAAATGACATTTGGGTGGTGTGTAAAATACTGAAATGTAATCAAGTCTCTCAAACTAGGTAAGGAAAAGGGGGTATATTAGTAGTTGCTTTAGTATTAAAAGATCAATTTTGTTGCTTTAGTTATAACTAAATTTGATAATCAGATAATCCAAATAATCTGTGTATCATCAAACCATTAAAAGCTGATTACTGCATCTCCTAGCATATAACCAATATGCAATCCAAATACCCCATAAGCACATAAACAACAAAAGGAAATCTTCAATCTGTCATGAAAAAAACCTTAAGAGTAAATGCCCGCCCATCACGTCCATCAGGAAACAAAACAGTTAACAGCTTTTTGTCCTCTCTAACAACAACACTGCAAATTAAGATCAACGACGCTGTAGATTAACACGTCTTCCAATAAAGTATAACATATACATATAGACAACAAAATCACCAGTACCTTCCTGAATTGTTTAAGTCAATTCCCCCCAATGTCAGATTTACTTCACCTCCTCTCTGAGGAATTGCACTCTGAATATACAGTACAAAGTTAGCATTTCAAGAAAAGAAAAAAAGAAGGGTGGAAGAGTAATGGAATCATCAATCATTAATAAAGATATAAACTGAAGAAGAGAACTAACGGGATCATTTTTAAAGAACACCAAAGAAGTGCGTGTGAGAATAAACCATCTCTTCTTCCATGACTTCCAACCTAACCCTGATGCAGCACAGAAGTTGGTGTGAAAAGAGACACCCAGAAAAGGTTTCCAAACTTTTTTTTTTCAAACTCTTTTAGTTATCTTACAAACAGATAATCAACCAGAAAGAACAGATAAATGGAAGCTACAAATTGATCAAATTAACTGAAGAAATATGCATATCTCTGCATTCAAGGTTCCTCACTTGGTAGACTTTGTTTCAAGAAATTCTAAAAGATCATAGGATGATCAATTATGTACGTTTAGATAACATATTTGGCAAATGGCAACCCTTAATATTTTGTATGAGAAACTGTTGAATCATAACAGTTCACCCTTGCTATGTGAGAGTACGACTAACCCTTACTTGCAAGACTCAAATTTCTCTTCAGTGTTCCTAAACTTACCCTACTCTCATTATTCTTATTCCTCTTGTCTGCTGCATTGTTAATAAAAATATTCCATACTATAAACTTCATGAGTTTCACATGCACATTAATATGATCAGAGTCATGTAATTTTAGGGCTTCTTTAAGTGTATTTTTAGTTTTCTAAAAAAATGGCCTTTAAATACCTGAAGGATTTATTATAATTAACACATGTGTTGCTAAATTTCTCAAAACACTTGTATATGGTTTAATAGTTGCCACCTCTTCAACTACATTGCTCACCAGTTACTATACCACATTGATTTGTAAAAAAATATCATGTTTCAGGATAGGATATAGAGAGGGCACCATTGTTTAATGTGTTCTGTTTTCCTATGATTATCCACGACATGATAATGTTTCTCAAAATTCTAGTATGATATCACTAGTCATGGTTCAGTCATGACCTTCTTAGATCACTAGACAAACCGGTGAACAGATGTGGGTGTTTGACCCGTGCAGGTTTACTCTAGGCACAAACCTAGAGTTTAACAAGAGAATGTATTATTAGAGTAAACGAAGATATGGTGTAAATGAATAATTGCGACATTGCAAAAGTGAAAATGGTTCAAATCCAAGTTCCCCTTGGTCAGAAATTTCAGAATAGATCCAATCAACTTTTGGGCAGTTTATACATCAGAAAATTAACTGCAAACTGAATAAGAAATGGGTTTACATAAATAATTGAGACAATGCAAAACAATGAATATATCGTCATGTTTCTTTCTACCAGCAATTCATCCTCAACCTATGCATACATTGGCATGCTAAAGAAAATATTTTTACTGATATGAACAAATATAGGCTTAACGATCAAGCAAAAGCTAGTTTTACCGATGCAAACAATCTATCAATGAACGTAAGTTTATCCTCTAGTCCTTAACATAGTGTATTCTTTCTGATTCTATTAAGTTCCAGTCAACCAGGATACTATAACTAATAAGAAGCGTCCATAATCAAAAACAAATTTGGTGTCATACTCTAAAATGCAGACTAACGGCAAATGTACGGTACTCCATTGCTTAAACTACAACATAGATTTGTATATAAGTAATATTTTGAGGAAAATTCAGGTAACGGTCCACAGGGATATTACAGCCGCCTAGTTCTCCTCCACTTAAAAATAAATAAAGAGCATGAGTAAATGTAAACCCCAAATCGAAATGAGTCAGTAGACGCAAGTCATTCATTAGAACATATGCAAAATTTCTTAACAATATCTACCTAATTCAATGTTTGGTTATAAGGGATGGTAAAGTGAAAGCAGCCTAATAACCATTAAAATGTGAGAAGTCTCAAGTTCAATTAAAATGTCACACGGGCTTATGGAGGCTTATAGCTAGTTAAATTACTTAAATACCCTTCAAAATATAACAGATTATCACACAAAAGCCGGAAATATATCTTAATTCAATTTGATGTATTTTTATGTGATTTTACATTAATAAGCTTCGGTTCCCAACTAATTCGCCAAACAGCATTATAAAAATATAAGCTCCAACTAAATCATCATAATGTAGCAGTAAAATTACCTTTAGAAGATATAAACAAAGGCCCGCTTTTAAAAACCTGCAATAAATAACAAAATTACATTTCCTCACATTATTACAACAATCAAAATTAAGTTATTAAAAAAAAAAAGAAACTACATTTGATCAAATCGGCAATAACTATGAAGATAATAGTACCGTATTATTAGCAGAAGCAGAAGGAGGTCCAATTCTGGGACGGTCGAACATTGTTAAAAAACATTGACAATTATAATTATTATATCAAACATAAAATTTTTGTTGTAATTGAGTGAGAGAGATCTATCTAATCAAGTAATAGGGTTTCTTTCAGATGAAAGAAAAAAATAAAGTTATTAAGTTATTTGTAATAAGATTAGGTAATAGAGACTAGCAGTAATAGTAGTAGTTGTTGTTACTTTTCACCTACTTTTGGACTCTCTAGCTTACTTAATAAGATTATTATTGATTGTTTGTTGATAATCTTCAAGTGGAAGGATGGATGGACATTTGTGGGGAGCCTGTTTGTTTCTTTTCTTTTTCAGCCCGCCCGTGATTCTTTCTTTCTTTCTTTTTTTCTTGGTCAACCTACATTTACCGCTCCTTTTTCCCTTTGACTCTAATAATTTCATAAGCCCTTGGCTTAGCTTATCAAGTGCATCATTATTTAATTCGATGTATATATAAATTACGGTAAAATATATATTTTTTTTAATATAATTCTCTTATATAAGCTCATCCATTCTCAAATAAGGGGGTGTTTGTGTTTGCGTTTTGGACCTACTTATCTGCTTGTTGCGTTTTGTAAATGGAGATAATCAAAAATAAGTGTTTGGCAAGCAATGTCTAAAACGTTATTTTTGTGCTCAAAACGCAGTTTTCTAACTAGAGGTAGGACCTTACTGCCACAAAACGTGGTTTTGGAAACTTCATTTGTGCAAACTGTTTTTTACCCAAACACACCCTAAGTCACAAAATTTAGACTTATCAAAACCCTTTTATATAAGCTCATAAGCCCACTCATATAAGCTTAGCCAAACACTTAGTTTAGGCGTATTTAACACATATATAAGGTTGGCCAAATACCGCTTGGTAAATATCATTGGGTTTAGGAGCATTTATGAGCGTTGTGATTTTTAATGTTCGATTGAAAATAATTAAGGGCATCTACTATGGATGAACCTATTAAAAGTTTATAAAATTGCCACGTTTTATAACGTCATTAACTCTTTAAACTTTTTATATTATGAACCTATTTCTGCTATTGATAAACCTTTTGAGATTTATAAAATTGCTCCAACATTTAAATGTCATTTATTATTTAGTTAAAAACAAAAATCAAAAAAAGGTAATAAACATTTTTGGAACCTCTCCAAGATCCTAAACCTTTTCATGCCACCTAGGCATGAAATGGTTCCTCACTATGGTATAAAAATTCTTGGACCTCTTAATAAATATTTGGACCTATTCTTAAACTTCCATAGTCGACGCTCTAAGTAGCTTTATCTTTTCTTTTTAAAATGTTCTTTTTCACACGCTTTATGAAGTAGTATTTATGAGTGTTGAACATTTTGAGATGTTTTACACCAACAACTACGTTACCAAACATTTTTATAGGCTAAATAGTTACTACTCGCATCTACTTTAGTTGACTGCTACTGATTACGGTTATTGCTCATTATTAATGCAACTTTTACAAAACAGACCCTTTATCTATAAGATAATAATTTAAAAAAGTCTACAACTTAGTTTTTAATGCGTATCAAACTTTCTTTTTCCTATTGAATCTATATGATATGCCCGTGGAAATGCCCAGGGACTTCGTGATGGGTTGGGATATACTTATCAGTTGTTTAGGATATGTGTTTAGGATAAGTATTTGTTATGTTTTAGGATAAGTCTTTTGTTTGTGTGAGTTATCACATAAGATTTAAAGTCCTGTCATTAATGAAAAGTAATAAATCAAGTTATCAAATATCTCTCACTCTTCTCTTCTACTTTTCTGATAGAGTTCGCATCACGCTTAAAGAGGTGCTACTATCGATACTACCTTAACGGGTCGTATCACTATATTATTTTTAGTCGTCTGTATTATTAAATATAAACTCAATACATTCCAACTAATTATTCATTCAACAGTATCAAACTCAAAATATAACGTCGTACATAATACGATAGATTAAAAGTTTATACACTCAATATTAAATAAAACAAAAAGTTTGACACACACTAAAGAATAATATTTTCAAGTTCAATACATTTTCAAATGTTAACCCTAATCTTAATAACAAAAAGCTTGTTTACAGCGTATCAAATTTTGACTATAAAAATGCAAATGCATGTTATGTAACGATTATAATCTATGCGTGTTGTAACGGAAACTATTATACATATATCTTTACACGAATATTTTAGAAGTAAACTATTGTATCTAGAGATTATATTATATATTATATACTTATAACATTTGGCGAAAATACATGTGAGGCAAGTTACTGTAGCTTAATCATTTTTCCTCATCCCTCACATTTTTACTATTCATAGTAATTACTATTAAAAAAAATGCACCGTCCCATTATCTCTTGATTGGGATACAAAAACGGTGCCACCGTTTATTCAGCCAATCGTTTCCCACCAAACTTTACCGACTTACTCTCTAACACTCACCCAGACAATAACCCTAGATTAGTTTTTGCTCTTCAAATATTCTATAAATTTAACATTAGGCAAAAATATATGTGAGGCAAGTTACTGTATGAATCCCTAAAAATCTATGGATTTGTACAAAAAAACTAAGGATGTGTTTGTGGCACCGGAAGCCGACATGATTGCATATTTTGGGCTTGCAGTTGTTAATTGATATCTTTATAAATTAGTTCAATGTATTTGTTGTACCGGTAACCAACACGATTGCATGTAACTTATTTTGATTTTGGGGTTGCGGTTACTAATTGACATCTTTATAAATGAGTTTCAATTTTATTATTATTATTGTTATCATTATTATTATTATTATTATTATTATTATTATTATTAGGGACTAAATGATTACAAGAAATTAGTGCGGAGCCTCGAAACTATTTGGGCCCCACATCTCTAGCAATAGCCAAACTAACCCTACTGAAGATATGAATAGCAGCACGCGCTCCAATGTCTTGAGTTATAGAGAACTTCCGGATCCGCTTAAGTAAGGTCAACGCATCTGCCTCAAGTTCCCCAAAGAGGAGAATGAGAAAGGGAGGAACTCATATCCAATCTCCGCACACTTCGCCCCATACTTGACGCGCTTACGTTTTGCGGCTTCAATCACCATACGACCTGACACAAAATCAATCATACCAGTTTGTGTCAAGGGAGACGACCCCGTCAAATCGACACATACGTCCTGCCCTCCGTCCCAGGAATAGAGCAATATATCAGCTGGACGTAAGGCTTGCTCCCTTTCTCACCCAGCCTAATGTCAACCTCTTTACGAGCCGAGACCCTAAATCAAGAACAGATATCAACCAAAGTATCGTGCACCACGTTGTGCCTATGTTTAATACCAATAGTGCCAGTGCATGATACAGCATGGTCCCCATAAATATCCTCTGTGAAAACCTTGGAGCAAGCTGAGCACAACATCTAAACAGAGAAAAGGGGGACACCTAGCCGATAGCATAATACACATCGGTAAGATCTGGCATTCATAGTCTATCCCAGCCTAGATATCGGAACCACTATAAGCCAGTCTGAAGTGTAGTCTTCCCTTTGCGATCTCCAGATTGCCATTTGTCGGGTTGATAGGCAAAATGTGGATTCAGCTATTTGGGTAACACGTGTGAAATATATATCTGTCAATTTCTTCATAAGTTTGGGGGCAGCGATCTCATCCGGGTTACTCAGAAGGTCAATCTCCATTTTCGCATTAAAAGCACACAAGGCCTCTTCGAAGGAAGGTCCAAAGGTTACAATACCAATGTCTGAGGAGTTTAGTCTGTAAGCTGGGAGATTATTATTATTATTATTATTATTATTATTATTATTATTGTTATTATTATTATTATTATCATCATCTTATTCTATATATTATTTATTTATTTTTATTTAACTATTTATTTTTATTTTTTTTTTGGGGGGGGGGGGGAGGTGTTAAAATGTATATGAAGTTTGTGGCTTAAGTTTTATTTTAGTATTTTCGGTTGTTAGTTAGTTGGTATGTGGTGTTTAAAATGTATATGAAGTTTGTGGTTTAAGTTTTATTTCCTCACCCGCTATGCTAGCCCAGGTCCCTGTGCATTTTTCCTTTCGGTTACGTTTCGTTAAACTTTTAAAAGGAAATTCTTTAATCTGCTAGGTGATATCTCACATGTGTTATCTGTTTGTGGCGTAAAAAGATAGTCAGGCAAAAAGTTGAAGCCTGGTTCTAACTAATCGTATTTGTTGTCCTTCCACACATGAGACAGTTGACTAAATACTGAAGTTGCATTCAACTACAAACATCCACCATCCCTTTCATAAGACAAATGTTATTTATTTATTTATTTATTTACCTATTTATTTATTTTTTGCTAAATGTTTTGTTAATACAAATATCGTCCGAAAAACGCTATTTATATTTTACGATATTTGCCATGTTTTGTTAAACGACAAAATATAAAGTTTGTTAATACAAATATCGCCTAAAAACGTTATTTATATTTTTACGATCTTTGCTAAGTTTTGTTAATGACAAAGTGTAAACTTTAGTTTTTAGCAAAACATGATTTTAGTTTTAAGTCTTGCATAATTAGTCATTGGCTACATTTACATTTCATATAAAACACAACATTTTTATATTTCTTAAAATAGAAATGTCACATCCCATTTATGGTAAGTTTGTCAATATACATTTAAGGAAAGGTTGTGTGTTTGACTCACCATAAGTCTTCTTACACAAGTTTGTGTTTGACTAGAATTTAGGTGATGTGACTTTGGTTGGTTTGGTAAGTTATTGCAAAACACACTGTCAGACCCGGCAGAACCTTCAAGGTACACGGGCGGAACCCTGCTGAGGGTTCCGCCTTATCCGCCAGACCTGCTGGATGTTTTTCTATAAATACCAAGCCATTTGTTAGAATTTTTTTTATCACTTCTCATTACATTTTGCACATACACATTCATATCTTTCATCTAACCATTTAACATCTCATTGTTGTGAAGATTCTTTTGTAGCAAAGAAGTTCACAAGTGCATATAAAGTTACAAGTATTCAACACAACGTTGCAAGACTTGTTAGCTTAGCATCATGTAGACTTTGTGTAGTTTACACTTCATTTGATTGTGTGTTTTCAGTTGTGATCGGTTAGTATTTTAGGCCTTAAAATACATAGTGTGACGGGAGTGGTTGTACCCTTGTAAAGGAACTCGACATCTAGCTTAGTGTCGGTAATTTTGTAAGCGACGTGTAAGGTTTTCTCCGCCGGTGAAAGGAGCTTGTTGACTAGTGAAAGAAACTCTCGAGTTGGATACTCGGGGCGTGGACGTAGGGCAAGGAAAATAGAGTTCCTTGTAGCCGAACCACGATAAACACTCGTGTTATGGTTTGATCGTTTCTTTCTTTATACTTGCATATTACATATTGTCTTTGTGTTTATATCTTTGATTAAACGGAAAGTTTCAAAAGATAATTAGATTAAAAACCGGTAAACTATTCAACCCCCCTTCTAGTTTTCCACAATTGGCATCAAGAGCTACGTTACTCAAGCTTTTAAAATATATTGTGTTTTAAAACTTGAAACGATCCATGGATTTTGAAAATTACAAAGAAGGGCAATCTATGCAAAGACCACCACTTTTTGAAGCAAATGGTTTTATCTATTGGAAAAACCGATTTGAAACTTACGTGAAATCTAAAGATATAGATTTATGGTTTATAATTGTTGATGGTGATAATATAGTTACAAACACTAAAGATGAAGATCAAAAGAAATTGATTGCTAAGAATAATGAAGCTAAAATGATGTTATATAATGCTTTGCCTAAGAAAGAATATGAAAGAGTCTTTATGTGTAAAACCGCTAAAGAAATTTGGCAATCTTTAATAGTCACTCATCAAGGAAACTCACAAGTTAAGGATAACAAAATTGATCTTCTCATTCAACAATATGAACAATTTGTTATTCCCGAAGATGAAAGTATTGATAGTGCATTTGCTAGGTTTAACACTATTATTACTTCACTTAAAGCACTTGATGAATCTTTTTGTAGCAAGAATTTTGTCAGGAAATTCCTTAGAGCACTCCATCCGAAGTGGAGAGCAAAAGTGACGGCAATTGAAGAATCCAAGGATCTTTCAAGCATGTCACTTGATGAGCTAATTGGAAACCTCAAAGTTCATGAAATGGTAATGGAAAAAGATTCGGAAATAGTTAAAGGCAAGAAGGAAAAAGTCAAGTCTATTGCCTTGAAAGCTAGAGTCCAATCAAGTGATGATGAAGAATCTAGTTCCGATAGTGATGATGAAGAATATGCCATGGCCGTTAGAGACTTCAAGAAGTTCTTTCGTAGACGAGGGAAATTTGTAAGGCAACCTAAAGATGACAAGAAAACCTTCTGAAAAGATCGTGATGATAAGAAAGGAAGAGTTGAAAGGAAATGCTATAGGTGTGGAGATACAAGTCATCTAATAGGAGAATGTCCAAAACCGCCCAAAAGCAAATCACAACAAGCTTTTGTAAGTGGCACTTGGAGTGACTATGAAGAAGATGACGATGAGCCAAAAAATGATGATGTTGCTCTCATGGCTCATGACTCAAATGAGGTACTCTCCGACTCATCTTATCCGACTCAAATGAGGTACTCATGACTCAAATGACACCTTACAAAAAGAATATAACAAACTTTGTGAACTAAGCCTAAAAATCATAAACAAAAATAAATTTTTGAAAACTAAAAAGGAGTTTTTGGAAAATGAAGTTTATGAGTTAAAAGAAAAGGCTAAAAGGTTAGAAAAGAGTAAAGGTGTTGACACATTGTGTAAATCATGTGAAGAGCTTAAACTCGAAATTGATAAACTAAAAGTTACTCAAGATGATCTAATAAAACAAACCACAAAGTTTAAGAAGTTTGATAAAAGCATTTCTTGTGCGGATAAAATTATGAAGCTTCAAAAATCACCATTTGATAAAACAGGTCTAGGCTTCATGAAATTAGAAACTTCGAAAGATCAAATGAAACAAGAAAATAAAACACAAGAAACTAGCAAAATTGCTACAGCAGCCCGCGGAACAGGCGGAACCCAAAACAAGGTTCCGCCCGTTGAACCCAAAGGTTCCGCCAGGTCTGCAGCAGCAAAAATAGCTTCCACATCGAACCGTTCAAAATTTGTTAAAGTCACATATAAAAATGAAACAAAACCTGCTGTTAAAACTGGAGTAGGACTTGATAAAAATGAATTTAGAACTAAAACCACTCAACCAAGACCTAAGACACCTTTTCCCAAACGCCCCTTTCCAAAAAGTAACTACAACCCACGACCAAACTACCAACATGTTTGGAACCAAAACACTCCTGGACATTACCAAACTCCAAATTACATTTCATGGAACCCTTATGCTCTATTTTCATACTTGAGTCAAGTTAATGGCTTGCTTAACCAAAATAGACCCATGAGAAATTGGGGACCAAATGTTTAAGTGTTTTTCATAAAATAGGTGTGTCTTAAAGTATGTTTGGAACCGGATGAATGGATTAAAGATAGCGGTTGTTCAAGGCACATGAAGGGTAACAAAAGCCTCTTTTTAACATATCACAAATGTGATGGAGGTAATGTTACGTTTGGTAGTAAAGCTAAGAGCAAAATCATCGGAAAAGGTACAATCTCTCATGACTCCCTTTTTATAGATGATGTGGCTCATGTTGATAACTTAGGTTTTAATCTTCTTAGTATTAGTCAACTTTGCCGTAATAAGTACAACGTCCTTTTTAGTGAAAATGGAAGTAAGATACTTAAAGATGACATAACCATAGCCAAAGGTGTTCTTAAGAACAACGTATATGTCATGAAAATGGATCAAACATCTAAAGACAAACTTTGTCTTACTTCATTAGATGAATCTTCAACTTTATGGCAAAGACGTTTAGGACACGCTAATATGAGACTAATTCAAAACCTCTCCTCCAAAGACTTAGTTCGAAACCTACCTAAGTTGAAATACGACCAACACTTTTGTGATGCTTGCAAAGTCGGTAAACAAGTCCATAATAGCCATAAGGCTAAAAATATGGTTTCTACATCTAGGTGTCTAGAACTTTTGCATATGGATTTGTTTGGTCCACCCGATATACAAAGTTATGGAGGCAACTTCTACACTTTGGTAATAGTAGATGATTATTCAAGGTATACTTGGACAAAATTTTTGAAAAGTAAAAATGAAGCTTTTGAAAAGTTTGAGATTCTAAGTAAGAAAATTCAAAATCAAGTAGGGTCTAATATTGTGTCTATTAGAACGGATCACGGTCGTGAATTTGATAATGAATTTCAATTTGGAAACTTTTGTGATAAAAATGGTATTACTCATAATTTTTCGGCTCCACGTACTCCTCAATCCAATGGTGTAGTAGAACGTAAAAACCGGACTTTGCAAGAGATGAGTAGAACAATGCTTAACGAACAAAACATTCCACAAAAGTTTTGGTGTAACGCCGTTGACAAATCAACGTACATTCTTAATCGAGTCTTAATTAGACCATTTTTAAACAAAACTCCTTATGAACTATATAAAGGTAAAAAGCCTACATTAGGATACTTTAGAGTGTTTGGGAGTAAATGTTTTATTCTTAACACCAAGGATTACCTCACCAAATTTGACCCAAAGTCTTATGAAGGTGTATTTCTTTGATATTCACAAAATAGTAAGGCTTACATTGTTTTAAACAAAGAAACCTTAAGAGTCGAGGAATCTTTAAACGTAACATTTGACGAGAGTCCACCTCCCTCTAAGACATCGCCTTTGGTAGATGATGACTTAGTTGAAAGTCAAGCTATGGAAAATCAAGTCACCATAGAAAATGACAAGGAAGAATAACCACTAAACAAAGAAATTATTAATGTTAAAGAATCCAAAAGTCATCCATTAGATAATAGCATAGGTAAAATTAACGAGAGAACGTTAAGGTCTAGAGCCCAAAATGAAAGTAACTACTTTTGTTTCGTGTCAACCATTGAACCTAAAAACATAAACGAAGCCATTAAAGATGAGTCATGGGTAATAGCTATGCAAGAAGAGTTAAACCAATTTGTTAGGAATGATGTGTGGACATTAGTTCCTCAACCTAAGAGTCAAACTATAATTGGTACAAAATGGGTTTTTCGAAATAAAATGGATGAAAATGGTGTTGTGTCTAGAAACAAAGCTAGGCTAGTGGCACAAGGATATAACCAACAAGAAGGCATTGACTACGATGAAACTTTTGCTCCGGTAGCTAGGCTCGAGTCAATTAGAATCTTACTTGCATATGCATGTGTACACAACTTTAAACTTTTTCAAATGGACGCCAAAAGTGCATTCTTAAACGGTTTCATAAATGAAGAAGTATATGTTGCTCAACCACCGGGCTTCATTGATTTTGAAAAACCTAATTATGTCTATAAACTTAAAAAGGCTTTATACGGACGTAAGCAAGCTCCAAAAGCATGGTATGATCGACTCAAAACCTTCCTAGTTGACCATAGGTATATCATGGGCTTAGTTGATAATACTATTTTCACTAAGAAGAAAGATTCACATATTATCATAGTCCAAATCTATGTTGATGACATTATATTCGGATCAACTTGTCAAGAATTATGCGATGATTTCTCAAAAATCATGCATGACGAGTTTGAAATGAGTATGATGGAGAACTCAACTTTTTCCTAGGACTCAAAATCAAACAACTAGAAGATGGTATCTTCTTTAACCAATCTAAGTATATTAAGGACATGCTTAGGAAATTTGGATTAGAAGATTCTAAACCAATCAAAACGCCCATGTCCACGGAAACTAAACTTATCAAGGATGAGGAAAGTGAATCCGTAGATAGCACTAAATATAGGGGTATGATTGGAAGTCTACTTTACCTAACGACTAGTAGACCCGACATTATGTTTAGTGTTTGTCTATGTGCTCGTTTTCAAGAAGATCCTAAAGTAATTCATCTTGAAGCCGTTAAAAGGATCTTTAGATACATTAAGGGCACTACACACTTAGGATTATGGTATCCCAAAGGAACAAGAATGGACACCATAGTGTATGCCGAATCGGATCATGCCGGTGACTATGTTGATAGAAAAAGCACAAGTGGTACTTGTACTTTTGTTGGACATTGTCTTACCTCATGGTTCTCTAAGAAGCAAACGGCTCTCGCTATCTCAACAACGGAAGCCGAATACGTTTCGGCCAGAAAGGCATGTCAACAAGCTCTTTGGATGAAGCAAGCTCTTGTCGACTACGAAATTCAACTAAACGACATCTCCATTCTTTGCGACAACAAAGGAGCCATAGATCTTAGTAAAAATCCCGTCCAACATTCCCGAACTAAACATATCGAAATCCGTCATTACTTTCTTCGTGACAACATCCAAAAAGGAAACATCTCAATCGAGAAAGTTTNGGAATGGACACCATAGTGTATGCCGACTCGGATCATGCCGGTGACTATGTTGATAGAAAAAGCACAAGTGGCACTTGTACTTTTGTTGGACATTGTCTCACCTCATGGTTCTCTAAGAAGCAAACGGCTCTTGCTATCTCAACAACGGAAGCCAAATACGTTTCGGCCAGAAAGGCATGTCAACAAGCTCTTTGGATGAAGCAAGCTCTTGTCGACTACGAAATTCAACTAAACGACATCTCTATTCTTTGCGACAACAAAGGAGCCATAGATCTTAGTAAAAATCCCGTCCAACATTCCCGAACTAAACATATCGAAATCCGTCATTACTTTCTTCGTGACAACATCCAAAAAGGAAACATCTCAATCAAGAAAGTTTCTTCCGAAGAAAACATAGCCGACATTCTCACAAAACCTCTCAAACGAGAACCTTTTAACCTTCTTAGACTAGGCTTAGGACTCATGGAACCCACATTGTAGTTCTAAACATTAGAAAAAAATCACAAAAACCAAAACAAATAAATAAATTTTTTTCCCAGCAGAATCGGCGGAATCCCTGCGACATAACGGGCGGAACCCCCTTTTTGGTTCCGCCGTATCCGCCGACCTGCAGAAATTTTTATTTGTTTATATTAAACCAAACACCCTTTTCCACCCATCATTTCCAAACTGCTACTATTCACTCATTCTCACCCACGAATTTTTGATCCTGAAACCATCCTCATTGCTCTCTAATCATCATTGTAATTTATCCTAAGCATAATTACACTCCTGTTCTGAGTCTAGGAATTCTATTTTTGCACAAAATCAAAAACTTGGGGTTATTCATTAACTTGAGATATTAATGTAAGAAACTTAGGTGTTAAACAAAACTAATCATGTTTCCCATAGTTAGGAATTGCATTCCTATAAACTATTAACATGTTTCCTAAAAGTCTAAAACACCCCATGTCAAATTCTTACAAAAATCTCTCACAAATAGGACAAATATTTTTTCGTCTCACATTGTAAATACAAAATCAAAACGTTATGTTTAAAACATCACTTGCATAATGTCTCTTGAATGCTAAAGGGAATATATAACCAATATGTATTTTCAGGTACATTCAAACGAAGCTACATTTAACTAGGAGCGTTTGGGTTATCTTTTGTTTACAACAAAACTTGCACTATAAAAACTTTTTGAGCATCAAAATGAGTCAAGATAACCGCACCTCCACATTTTTTTCATATAGGCACACACTAGAAAATCTACATTGCAATAGTCGTTAACATAGACTAAAATGTGATATTTTATTTTTCTAGGAATCATCATGCCTCCCATGACTCATTACGATCACAAAGACACCCTTATGTACCTTCCAAAACACCACAAAACCAAAGGCCTTACCGAAAACCAAATCAACATCTTCAAAGCCCTAGAAAAGAGATATGTCCATGAGGGTAGAACCATTGACCCATCCTTCCTAGCCGGCACAAACCTACCCGCCGAACTTGCGGCTATTAACTTTGATTGTCTCTTAGAGATAGACGAGCCTATTTGTCCTAGGTTCATTCTAGAGTTCTATGCTTCCATCAACCTCTCCTCCGATGATTATGGACGTATGTCTATAAATTTCTCGGCTAGTGGCCATCCTTACTCCTTTACCCTAGATGAGTTTGCTCAAATCCTAGGTGTCCCTCTCAACTCTTGACACGCTCATTGACCGCAATCCCTATGATACACCTCTTGTGTCAAAAGATGTACTACGTGACCACCTCTTCATTAGGACCACCACCACTAGGAGAACCCGTTCGGGAAATGAGGTTAACAAGGATCCATATGGAATGGAACTCAATGAACTAAAGCCCCAATTCGAGAAATGGGAGGAAGTGAGCCAATGTCATTAGCACCTTAGGAAACCGGGATCATATCAATGTTTGCCTTTGCTACATGCTCTACTCCTTTTCCGTTAGGTAACCCTTCAACCTTGCCTACTACATGCCCAAGAGAATGGCCGACATTCCCGTGCAAGGCACAACGGCTATGCCGTATGGAATGCTCTTGAACCGTCTCTTTAGGTTCATCTCCCCCATTCCGGCAACTCCTAGAGGTCTTCGCATAGACTAATCTCTCATCCCACACACATTTTTCCCACTTAGGGATAAGAGAGTCTACAAAACCCAAGGCAAACGCCCTCATCCTCCTACCTCATCATCATCATCTTCAATGAGTGAAGATGAGACTTTGCCCAACTCTAGGCTTCCACCTCTAGAATACCTTTCACAACTTCCAACTATTCCTAATGAGTCGGCGGAGTTCAAGCAAACGAAGGGGATGTTCAAGAACATCGGGAGGTTCCTTGGCAAACTCAAGAAGAAGATTGATCGTCAATGAGAGCGAGTGTGTAGGAGTGTTTGGCACTAGGTTCTATTTGAACAATTTGGTCGTTTGAATAATGTGGGTTATGAATTTATGTGTGTGTAGGATATTTGGTATTATTTGGAACATGTATGAACTAACGTTGATGTAGGATGACAACATATGGCATGTTGTCAAATTTTCATGTTTATGAAAAATTTCACTAAGTATAGTGAAATTAGCTAGCCCCCGGTCAAAGTCCAACCATATGAGTGTTTACATGTCCAATTTTTGCATTTTCTAACCAGATATGAATTATATTTTTACTTTTAGGAGTTTTCAAAAAATTTGAAAATCGTCTCGGCACTTAAAAATGCGGACTGTATGGTTTTACAGGTCTGGCGGAACTGGCGGCACCCTCAGAAGGGTTCCGCTAGTGTAAATTTCTGGGTAACCCAGAAATGGCCCAACGGATACGGTGGCACCCTCAAATGGGTTCCGCCTGTTTATTCCGAGGGTTCCGTCGGTACACCTGGGAATTTTTATTCGTTTTTCAAACTTTATATATCCAAACTTCTTCAAATCAACCTTGTATGTTAGAAACTCATTCCTTGTTAGTTTATAACATCATTAGGAGTATTCTAAGATTCTAAAACCAATAGGAATCCCTTTCCCGCCAAAAACCAAATTAAACCATAAACCACCTCAAGGAACCCTCACACATAAAGGAAGGAACCCTTCCAAAGGATCCTTCCAATCCGTGGAACACATTCTCCAAACTATTTTGACAAGACCACTAAGCATTTAGTGCAAATCTTTGTCTTCTTACTCCATCATCTTCATTGGATTGACTTCCAATTGATTTGACAACCCTCATTACTCACCCAAATCATTAGAAACCTCAAAATTTCTATGGCCAAACATCAACTCCAAACACTCCATCCAATATCTCTTCCACTCTATAAATTTGACCATATTGGAACACATCAAATCACACCATCACCATCAAAATCCCTTCTCTTAAGCCTCTAAACCACAACTTTGCCAATGACAAAGTCAACAATCACCTCTCAACCACCTCGACCCATTCGGAGAATGGCCCGAATTAGTGTCAAACCAATTTGCTCACACCAAACCATCAACCTAAGTTCTTCATCTTCGGATGAATTCTCTTCACCCATCAAAAGTGAACACTTTTTAAACCTTGCATCCCCAACTCCATCACCCAAGGGACCCAATGAACTCACTACTCCACCACCAACAAAATCACCCGTTGACCCAACTCCACAAAGTGCACCAATCCAAACATCCAAAACTCCATCACCATCAACACTACCTCCACTTGAACCAATGGAATTATTTGGGTCTCCTCCAACATCACCACATCCTTTTGGGCAAGATCTTAATGATCTTCCACCAAGAACAACAAATCCACCACCTTTGGCAAATGAAAAACCAAGCCCATTGTTTGACCACAATGAGCCTTTTGATCAAATTCCACCACCACAACAAGCCTTTAACCAACCAAAACCATTGTTGTTTCACCCTATTTTCAAAGACATCCATGGTCCTCTATATGGAGAACCCAACTTTGAAAACCATGATCACCCAAGTCCACCACATTCACAACCCCAAATCTTTGAGTCTTTTCTTTCTTCTTATGAGAAAATTCAAAGAATGGTCGAAAACCACCTCCATCAAGCAATGGACCTCCAAACCACATTGCTTGAATCCATTCCAAACCCATCCTCAAACCAAGAAACCAAAACCAACCCACCACCAACACCAAACGACCCGTTTCAACCCACTCATCACCATGCTTGCTCACAATGTGAGCAAATGGTCAAAATAGGTAAAAGCATCAAAATGTTGCTTCACCAATTTCAAGATGAGACACGATTTGCTATACAACACATCCTAGAACGTTTGGATGCTCTTTCCCATCCAAATCAATCCTAGAGCCCTTTTGGAGGCCTTTTGCCCCATTTTAGGAAGTGTTGGAAGTCCTCTACTTATAGAAGCAGGATTTTACTTTTCTTTTCTTTCTTGGTTATTTTTAACTTTTATTTTTATTTTTTAGAAGTAGGAAGGTATTCTCATTTCTTGTCTTTGACTTTTAGAAAGTCAAATTTTACTTGGAATGAATTCTTTTACTACTTTCTTATTTTCATTGTTGGTTGATCATATATGAGTTGTGATTGTGGTTGATTATATTCTCATAATATGTGGTGAGCACATGCTTGATTATGTATCATTATCACCAACTAACCATTTTTTTGTAGGTTCAAAATTCATGTTTCCCAACTTGGCACTCCTTTTAGGGGGAGTATCGACCAAGGGGGAGCAAGTGCATAGTTCCGCTACGCTACTCTTCTTTTTGTTTCGACAAAAAGGGGTGAAAGTTATCTAAACTTAGTAACTTAAAATGATTTTCATCAATTAAGTAAAACAAGTTTGATATAACATTTTTTAAGTCTTAACACTAAAATTTGTGAGTTACTTAAAAACAAAGTTTATGTTTTGTCATCAACAAAAAGGGGGAGATTGTTAATACAAATATCGCCTAAAAACGTTATTTATATTTTACGATCTTTGCTAAGTTTTGTTAATGACAAAGTGTAAACTTTAGTTTTTAGTAAAACATGATTTTAGTTTAAAGTCTTGCATAATTAGACATTTGCTACATTTACATTTCATATAAAACACAACATTTTTATATTTCTTAAAATAGAAATGTCACATCCCATTTATGGTAAGTTTGTCAATATACATTTAAGGAAAGGTTGTGTGTTTGACTCACCATAAGTCTTCTTACACAAGTTTGTGTTTGACTAGAATTTAGGTGATGTGACTTTGGTTGGTTTGGTAAGTTATTGCAAAACACACTGTCAGACCCGGCGGAACCTTCAAGGTACACGGGCGGAACCCTGCTGAGGGTTCCGCCGTATCCGCCAGACCTGCTGGATGTTTTGCTATAAATACCAAGCCATTTGTTAGAATTTTCTTTTATCACTTCTCATTATACTTTGCACATACACATTCATATCTTTCATCTAACCCTTTAACATCTCATTGTTGTGAAGATTCTTTTGTAGCAAAGAAGTTCACAAGTGCATATTAAGTTACAAGTATTCAACACAACGTTGCAAGACTTGTTAGCTTAGCATCGTGTAGACTTTGTGTAGTTTACACTTCATTTGATTGTGTGTTTTAAGTTGTGATCGGTTAGTATTTTAGTCCTTAAAATACATAGTGTGACGGGAGTTGTTGTACCCTTGTAAAGAACTAAACGGGAGTGGTTGTACCCTTGTAAAAGAACTCGACATCTAGCTTAGTGTCGGTAAACTTGTAAGCGACGTGTAAGGTTTTCTCCGCCGGTGAAAGGAGCTTGTTGACTAGTGAAAGAAACTCTCGAGTTGGATACTCGGGGCGTGGACGTAGGGCAAGGAAAATAGAGTTCCTTGTAGCCGAACCACGATAAACAATCGTGTCATGGTTTGATCGTTTCTTTCGTTACACTTGCATATTACATATTGTCTTTGTGTTCATATCTTTGATTAAACGGAAAGTTTCAAAAGATAATTAGATTAAAAACCGGTAAACTATTCAACCCCCCTTCTAGTTTTCCACAATTGGCATCAAGAGCTACGTTACTCAAGCTTTTAAAATATATTGTGTTTTAAAACTTGAAACGATCCATGGATTTTGAAATTTTCAAAGAAGGGCAATCTATGCAAAGACCACCACTATTTGAACCAAATGGTTTCATATATTGGAAAAATCGTTTTGAAACTTACGTGAAATCAAAAGATATAGATTTGAGGTATATAATAATTGAAGGTGATAACAAAATAACTTTTATAGATATTGGTAGTGGAAAAGATGAGGATAGCTCACTTACTAGACATAGTGATGATCAAAAGAAATTAGTTGCAAAAAATAATGAAGCTAAAATGATGCTTTATAATGCTTTGCCAAAGAAAGAGTATTTATGTGTAAAACCGCTAAAGATATTTGGCAAACTTTAATAATCACTCATCAATGAAACTCACAAGTTAAAGATAACAAAATTGATCTTCTTGTACAATAGTATGAGCAATTTTCTATTCCCGAAGATGAAACTATTGATTGTGCATTTGCTAGGTATAATACCATTATTACTTCACTTAAAGCATTTAATGAATCTTTTTGTAGTTAGAACTTTGTCAGGAAATTTCTTAGAGCACTCCATCCAAAGTGGAGGGCAAAAGTGACGGCTATTGAGAATCTAAAGATCTTTCAAGCATGTCACTTGACGAACTAATTGGAAACCTCAAATTCCATGAAATGGTAATGGAGAAGGATTCGGAAATAGTCAAAGGCAAGAAAGAAAAGGTCAAATCTATTGCCTTAAAAGTTAGAGGTCAAATCTATTGCCTTAAAAGCTAGAGTTGAATCAAGTGATGATAAATCTAGTTCGGATAGTGATGATGAAGAATATGCCTTGGCCGTTCGAGACTTCAAGAAGTTCTTTAGAAGACGACGAAAGTTTGTGAGACAACCTAAGGAAGACAAGAAGTCTTTCCAAAAAGATTGTGACGATAAGAAAGGGAAGGGTGAACGAAAGTGCTTTAGATGTGGAGACACGAGTCACCTCATAGGAGAATGTCTAAAGCCGCCCAAAAACAAAACTCAAAGTGCCTTCGTAAGTGGTGCTTGGAGTGATAGTGAAAACGACGATGAGGAGCAAAAATTGATGAAATTGCTCTCATGGCTCAAGACTCAGATGAGGTACATTACGATTCATCTTGCTCTTCTATCGATGAGGATACGTGAAAAAGAATATAACAAACTTTGTGAACTAAGCTTAAAAATCATAAACAAAAACAAATTTTTGAAAACAAAAAGGGAGTTTTTGGAAAATGAAGTTTATGAATTAAAAAAAAAGCTAAGAGATTAGAAAAGAGTATGAAACAATGTGCAAATCATGTGAAGAACTTAAACTTGAAATTGAAAAACTTAGAATCACACAAAATGATCTTATCAAACAAAACTCAAAGTTTAAAAGGTTTGATAAAAGTATATCATGTGCGGATGAGATTATGAAAATTCAAAAATCACCACATGATAAAACCGGCTTAGGATTTATGAAACTAGGAGACATAAGTAGTCTAAAGAAACAAACTAACAAAACTGTCACAGTAGACCACGGATCAGACGGAACCAAAAATTTGGTTCCGTCCGTGGAACACTTTGGTTCCGTGGGAACTGTGACAGAACAAATTGAAGGCTCTTCAAAACGTTCAGAATTTGTTAAAGTTACAAAGAAATATAATGTCACCCCAACTGAAACAAAACTAAACCGGCTATCAAAATAGGAGTAGGACTTGTCAAGAATGAATTTAGAAGTAAAACAACTCAACCAAGATCTAAAACGCCTATTCCCAAACGCCTCTTTCCAAAGAGCAACTACAACACTCAACACAACTATCAAAATAATTGGAATCAAAATTTGACAAGACAATACCAAGTTCCAAATTACATGGCTTGGAACCCATATCAACCATTTCTATGTATGAACCAAAGAAATGATATGTTTAACCAAAATGGACCCATGAGATATTGGGGACCAAATGTTTGAGTGTTCATTATAAAATAGGTGTGCTTCAAAGTAAGTTTGGAGCCGGGCGAATGGATCAAGGATAGCGGTTGCTCAAGTCATATGACTGGCAACAAAAGTCTCTTTTCAACCTATCAAAAATATGATGGAGGTAACGTTACCTTTGGTAGCAAAGCAAAATGCTAAATCATCGGAAAAGTTACAATCTCTCACGACTCTCTCTCTCTCTATAGATGATGTAGCTCATGTTGATAACCTAGGATTTAATCTTCTTAGTATTAGTCAACTTTGCCGCAAAAAGTATAACATACTTTTCAGTGAAAATGGAAGTAAAATACTCAAAGACGGCATAACCATAGCCAAAGGTGTTCTTAAAAACAACGTGTATGTCATGAAGATGGATCAAACATCTAGAGACAAACTTTGCCTCACCTCACTAGATGAATCTTCAACTTTATGGCATAGACGTTTAGGACACGCTAATATGAGACTTATCCAAAATCTCTCCTCTAAAGATTTAGTTAGAAACCTGCCCAAGTTGAAATACGACCAACACTTTTGTGATGCTTGCAAAATCGGTAAACAAGTNGACGGCATAACCATAGCCAAAGGTGTTCTTAAAAACAACGTGTATGTCATGAAGATGGATCAAACATCTAGAGACAAACTTTGCCTCACCTCACTAGATGAATCTTCAACTTTATGGCATAGACGTTTAGGACACGCTAATATGAGACTTATCCAAAATCTCTCCTCTAAAGATTTAGTTAGAAACCTGCCCAAGTTGAAATACGACCAACACTTTTGTGATGCTTGCAAAATCGGTAAACAAGTTCATAGTAGCGATAAGGCTAAAAACATGGTGTCTACAACTAGGTATCTAGGACTTTTACACATGGATATGTTTGGTCCATCCGTTGTACAAAGTTATAAAGGCAACTTCTATACTTTAGTTACAGTAGATGATTACTCAAGATATACTTGGAAAAAAATTTTAAAAAATAAATGAAGCTTTTGATAAATTTGAAGTTCTAAGTAAGAAAATTCAAAATCAATTAGGAACGTGCATTATGTCTATTAGAACGGACCATGATCGTGAATTTGACAATGAAATACAATTCGGAAATTTTTGTGATAAAAATGGAATAACTCATAACTTTTCGGCACCACGTACTCCTCAATGTAATGGAGTAGTAGAACGCAAAAACCGGATTCTTCAAGAGATGAGTAGAACAATGCTTAATGAACAAAATATTTCACAAAAGTTTTGGTGCAAAGCGGTTGACACATCAACCTACATTTTAAATCGTGTCTTAATTCGACCATTTTTAAATAAAACACCATATGAATTATATAAAGGGAAAAAGCCTACACTAGGATACTTTAGAGTGTTTGGAAGTAAATGTTTTATCCTAAACACCAAGGATTACCTTACCAAATTTGACCCAAAGTCATATGAAGGTATATTTCTTGGATATTCTCAAAATAGCAAAGCGTATATTGCATTAAACAAAGAAACCTTAAGAGTCGAGGAATCATTGAACGTAACATTTGATGAAATTCCACCTCCCTCTAAGACATCACCTTTGGTAGATGATGACTTAGTTGAAAGTCAAGCTATGGAAAATCAAGAAATCTTAGATAATGACAAGGAAGATGAACTATTAAACAAAGAAATTGTAAATGTCAAGGAATCAAAAAGTCATCCATTAGATAGTGTTATAGGAAATATTAAAGAAAGAACACTAAGATCAAAAGTTCAAAATGAAAGCAACTTCTTTTGTTTCGTGTCAACTATTGAACCTAAAAACATAAACGAAGCCATAAAAGATGAATCATGGGTAATAGCCATGCAAGAAGAATTAAACCAATTTGTTAGAAATGACGTTTGGACATTAGTCCCTCAACCAAAAAGCCAAAGAATAATTGGAACATAATGGGTCTTTCGAAATAAAATGGATGAAAATGGTATAGTGTCTAGAAACAAAGCTAGGCTAGTAACACTAGGATATAATCAACAAGAAGTCATTGACTACGATGAAACTTTTGCTCCGGTTGCTAGGCTCGAGTCAATTAGGATTTTACTTGCATATGCATGCGCACACAATTTTAAACTCTTTCAAATGGACGTCAAAAGTGCATTCTTAAACGGATGTATAAATGAAGAAGTGTATGTTGCTCAACCACCGGGCTTCATCGATTTTGAAAAACATAATCATGTTTACAAACTTAAAAAGGCTTTATACGGACTTAAGCAAGCTCCAAAAGCATGGTATGATCCACTTAAAACTTTCCTAGATGATCATAGGTACACCATGGGGTTAGTTGATAATACTCTCTTCACTAATAAGAAAGGATCACATCTTATCATAGTCCAAATCTAAGTTGATGACATTATATTCGGATCAACTTGTCAAGAACTATGTAACGATTTCTCAAAAATCATGCATGATGTTGAAATGAGTATGATGGGAGAACTCAACTTTTTCTTAGGACTCCAAATGAAACAATTAGAAGATGGTATCTTCTTCAACCAATCAAAATATATAAAAGATATGCTTAAAAAATTTGGTTTTGAAGATTCCAAACCCATTAAAACACCTCTGTCCTCGAAAACTAAGCTAATCAATGATGAGGAAAGTGAATCCGTGGATAATACTAAATATAGAGGTATGATTGGAAGTCTACTTTATCTCACCGCAAATAGACCCAACATTATGTTTAGTGTTTGTCTATGTGCTCGTTTTCAAGAAGATCCTAAAATCATTCATCTTGAAGTCGTTAAAAGAATTTTTAGATACATTGAAGGCACTACACACTTAGGACTATGGTATCCTAAAGAACGGGAGTAGAAACCATAGTATATGCCGACTCGGATCATGCCGGTGACTATGTTGATAGAAAAAGCACAAGTGGTATTTGTACTTTCGTTGGACATTGTCTTACCTCATGGTTCTCTAAGAAATAAACGGCTCTCGCCATCTCAACAACTGAAGCTGAATACGTATCGGCTGGAAAAGCATGTCAACAAGCTCTTTGGATGAAACAAGCTCTTGTGGACTACGATATTCAACTAAATAACATATCCATTCTTTGTGATAACAAAGGAGCCATCAATCTCAGTAAAAACCCAGTTCAACATGCTCGCACAAAACATATTGAAATACGTCATCATTTCCTTCGTGACAACGTTCAAAAATTTCTATAGAAAAAGTATCCTCTGAAGACAACATTGCCGACATCCTTACAAAACCTCTTAAGAGAGAACCATTCAATCTTCTTAGACTTGGACTAGGACTAATGGAACCTACCTTGTAGTCTTGAACCATAGTCACAAACAAACGCACAAACAAACACCAGCCAAGAATAAAAGAATTTTTTAGTTTTTTTATTTTTTATTTTTTTTTGTTGTTCTGTTCAGCCGGATCCAAACGCACCACGGGCGAAACCCAACATTTGGTTCCGTCCGATCCGTGCTTCTCTGTACCTCAAAAATTATTTTTATTTAAAAAGCAAACACTCCCTGCATCATCCACACAATCCCACACAGTTACAAACGTTTACACACTCAAAAATTAGGGTTCATCTTCACAAAACAAGTGCTCAAATCATCATTGTAAGTCTCCTAACTACATTCCTTCTCCTGATCTGTGTCTAGGAATTCTATTTATGCACAAAATACAAAACTTAGGGTTATGCATTAAACTTTAGAAACTCAGGTAGAACATTCATTGTAAAACCAAACTAACCATGTTTCCCATAGTTAGAAATTGCATTCTTATAAGAAATTAGCATCCCATGTCAAATTTTTGCAAAAATAACTTCTCACAAATAGGACAAATATTTTTTCGTCTCACATTGTGAATACAAAATTTAAACGTTAGATTTAAAACATCATTTGCATTATGTCTCTTGAATGCTAAAGGGAATACATAACTAATATGTATTTTCGGGTACATTCATACGTAGCTACATTGAATAAGGAGTGATTGGGTTATCTCATGTTTTACTATAAAAATTGAAATTACAAAATTCTCATGTTTTACATGCATTAAAAGAGTCGAGATAACTACACCTCCACATTGTTAGCATATAGGCACACACTAGAACACCAAAAGCACATTATCGTTAACTTAGACTAAAATGTGAAATTTGTGTTTCTAGGTCCAAACATGTCTCCTCTAACATTCTATGACCACAAAGACACCCTTAATTACCTACCTAAACACTATAAGACCAAGGGACTTACCGAGGCTCAAAGAAACATCTTTAAGGCGTTAGAAAAACGCTTTGTCCATGAGGGTAGAACTATTGAACCATCCTTCTTAGAAGACACAACCGTTCGCCAAGACCTTGCCGCCATAGACTTTGATTGTCTCCTCAACATTGATGAGCCAATATGTCCTAGGTTCATCTTAGAATTCTATGCATCCATAACTCTTCACACCAATGATGATGGACTCATAAACCTAAGCTTTAGGGTCAACCAAACTCAATTCAACATACCTCTCGATCAATTTGCTCAAGTTCTTGGTATTCCAAATTAGGGTACATGTATCTACTCGGACAAGTGGTGCCTTTCAATTCTAGACACTATGGATGATCGTGTTCACCCCTATAACACTCCTCTAGTTAGCAAGGAAATCATCCGAGATCACCTTTTTCACCTTAGAACCTCAGGAACTAGGCTTAAACGGTCGGGTACCGAAATTGAACGTGACCCCTTTGACATGGAACTTAATGAACTCAAACCTCCATTCCTCAAATGGGAGGAAGTGCTTAGGGCCAATGTGATTAGCTCAATAGGAAATCATGACCACATTAATTCTTGACTTTGCTACATGCTCTATATCATTTCGACTCGCCAACCTTTTAACTTGGCTTATTATATAGCCAAAAGGATGACGGACATATCCGTGCAAGGCAAAAGTGCACTTCCCTATGGAATGCTTCTCACTCGCCTTTATAGGGCCTTTGCTCCCATCCCTCGCAATCCCAAAGGTTTTTGTCCCGATTACACTCTCATTCCCAACATCTTTGTACCCTTAAGTGAGTATCGAGTAGCCAAGACTCAAGGAAAACGGGCTCACCCTCCTACCTCTTCATCATCCTCATCCATGAGTGAAGACGATGGACTACCAAACTCAAGGCTTCCTCCTCTTGACTACCACCAACAACTACCAAGGATTGCTAATGAATCGGAGGAGTTCAAGCAAACAAAGGGAATGTTCAAGTGCTTGGGAAGGTTCCTCACAAAGATCAACAGGAAGCTTGACAAAAAGTGAGAAAGCTAACGGGGTGTTTGGAACAACAACATTTGAACAATTATGTGTTACGGATTTATGTAATCTTAGGATATCTAATGTGTTTTTAAACATATTATGTGTACTAACAAACAAATGTAGGTGGATGGCATTTCTATGCTATCATTTTTCCATGTTTTCACTTCCATAAGTGAAAATTTTAGCACTTGCTTGATCTCCAATGGTATGTGTGTTTCTACTCTAAAATCTGTTGTATTTCAATGTATTTTGCTTAGTTACATGTATTATTACAACTTTTATGGAGTTAGAATATGGTTTCGACACTCAAAAAATTTTCGTCAAAAATCAACTCAGTAGGGTACGGCTCAGACGGAACAAAAATTTTGGTTTCGTCCATATAGCCTTTTGGATCCGGCAGTTTCCCAACCACGGATCAGACGGAACCAAATTATGATCGTTGGTTCCGTCCAGTATACAACAATTTTTAAAATTTCTGTTTTCCCGCAAATTTTGCTCATCTTATTAGTGTTTAAATTTTTTCTTTATAATTCTGCATATTAGGAATATATAAGTCACCTAAAGCCAATAGGAAACTAATTCTCACTAGAAGTACAAGATCTTAAGTACAGGAAAGTAAATTATGATGATTGCATTGCATTTACTTCCTATCCACACCATATCACTCAAGCTTCACCCATTGGGTTGACTTCTTTGATTAGACCTTTCTCTTTTACACTCCATAATCATTTCACTATATGAAATAAATACGGAAAGCTATGGGGCTTTCGGTTCGAAGAGACGGGAATGTAAATAGAAAACATCCCCTGGGAAAGCCTCACAGCCTGGTGGTCGGCGTGTTGCAGCCATTTCTCTATGGTTTAACATCAAATCCAAACAAAACTTTCCATAATCCTTGACTTCTATAAATTAACACCACTATGATCATCAAATCTCACACCTTCACAATCTTCTCCATTATCCTTAGTACTCAATCTCAGCCTAAATGACTAAGAAACACATCCTCACCACCATCCAAACCACCTAGAAGAACCGCAAGAATAAGTGTTAAGCCTTGTTGTTTTGTTAAGCTTGCATCATCATCATCAGACTCCTCACCCCTAACCATCTCATCTCCAATCCGAGATGAAAACTTCCTAAGTCTCACCACACCAACACCTCCAAACAAAGTCAACATCTCAACTCCACCACCAACTAAGACACCCATTGCAACCACACCACCTTCGGCACCATTTCCACTATCAAAATCACCATCACCACCAAAGTCACCCAAACTAAAACCAATGGAACTCTTTGAAACTCCACCAACTTCACCTCACCCATTCTTAGAAACTCTAGATGACTTGCCACCAAGATCAACTAATCCGCCGCCTCTTCTATCTTTTGGCCCCATTGAAAGACTAGCCAAGCAACCCTCAAGTGACCCACAAGATGAAAGTTATCAACCACAACCACAACTATTTCATCCACAATTCAAAGAAATCCATGGGCCACTCTATGGTGAACCAACTCATGCTCAAAATCTCCCACCACCACTACCCACATCTCAATCCTTTTTCCCAACCTATGAGGAAATTGAAGAATCCTTGTGGAGTGATCCTCCAAACACTTAACCAAGTCATGAAGCTTTCACCGCCAATCTCCTCAATGAAATGAGCAATGCTCTATCCTTCAAACGCTTGATAGGAGCCCACATCAAAGAAACCATGCAACTACAAGAAGCCTTGTACTCTTCCTCCACTAACATTCCACCACCACACATCTTTAGACACCATGAGACTCAATCAAGCAATCCACCACCACACACCTTTGGACCCCATGAGACTCAATCAAACAATCCACCACCACCAACAAATGAATTTCCTCTTCCACCAAACTTTCCCCGCCATGATTGCGGCCATTGTGAAAGAACNGAGGAAATTGAAGAATCCTTGTGGAGTGATCCTCCAAACACTTAACCAAGTCATGAAGCTTTCACCGCCAATCTCCTCAATGAAATGAGCAATGCTCTATCCTTCAAACGCTTGATAGGAGCCCACATAAAAGAAACCATGCAACTACAAGAAGCCTTGTACTCTTCCTCCACTAACATTCCACCACCACACATCTTTAGACACCATGAGACTCAATCAAGCAATCCACCACCACACACCTTTGGACCGCATGAGACTCAATCAAACAATCCACCACCACCAACAAATGAATTTCCTCTTCCACCAAACTTTCCCCGCCATGATTGCGGCCATTGTGAAAGAACCGCTCACATAAGTGAACGGTGCCAAAAGGATATCCGTGAACTTCAAAATGAAATGAGGCTCATTCTCAACCACATCCTAGAGCGCTTGAACACCATCACTCATCCTCTGCAACCATAGGAAGAAGCTTGGTGTATAACTTCCCAATCTAGGATGTCACAAGATAGAACCTCATAGGACCTTCCTTTATAATGTTGTTTCCTTTTTATTTTTATTTGTGTTGAGAAGCATCTATCAAATTCTTGTCCCACTATTTTGGCTAAGGTCAAAATAAATTTTACTTGAATGATATTGATCTTCTCTATGTGGTGCATTGTCTTTATATAGTGTGATTTGTAACTTATCTTTTGCATATGTGTTTTCCACTAACTCTTTGTGTTGTAGAACTCAAAATCCATGCATTACTTGGCACCCCTAATAAAGGGGATTATTGTCCAAGGGTGAGCTTTTGATAGCTCGGGCTACATCATATTCCGCATTCGCTTCTCTTCTTTTTGTTTCGACAAAAAGGGGGAGAAAAATATATCTCTAGCAACTTGTAATGAATGTTTTAATGGTCATTGTTACACAATGAAAAAGACCAATACTTTACATGTTTACTAAAAGTGGTTAAAAGACTTATACTCATTTTAATCACTACTAGTATCAAATTTTGTATCTCAAAATTTGTCACTAAAAAGATACTAAAATGTTGCATAAAACAAGTTGGCTACAAATGATTAAAAGATTTATACTCTATTTTTCCTAGTTGCTAAAATATAAATTTATGTTTTGTCATCAACAAAAGGGGGAGATTGTTAATACAAATATCGTCCCAAAAATGTTATTTATATTTTACGATCTTTGTCATGTTTTATTAAACGACAAAATATAAAGTTTACTTTAGCAACAAAGTATAAATATAGTTAAGTCTTTTACATATAATGTCACAAGACCTTTTTACAAGTTAAACATTACTTAGCTAACATTTACATTTTACATAAGTTTAAATATAAATAGAAAGTTGTTAATTACATCATGTGTTGCATCATGATCTTTGAAAGATTGTATGATCTTTGGAAGATATGGTAAAGATATTGTTTAGATTGCTACTCAATGTATCAAGGAAAGATATGGTAATATCTTGGTTAGATTTGGAAGAAACTATGGAGGATTTTGTGTTAGAGTTTGGCGGAATCAAACTCAAACACAGACGGAACCAATCATTTGGTTTCGTCCAATCCGTGGCCTACTGTTGTTGTTTTTCTATAAATAACAGGCCATCCCAAGTTGTTTCTTCATCACTTACAATCATACGTTATCATACATACTCTCATCACTTATATCTAACACATTCATCTTTCATTTTAGTGAGATTCTTTTGTAGCAAGAAGATCACAAACTCATATCAAAGACATACAAGCCTCAACGCAAAGTTGGAATACTTGTTTGTATAAATAGTGTGTGAACTTGTGTTGTTCATACTTTCATTAATTGTATCTATTCATTAGTGATCGGTTAGTATTTTAGTCCTCAAAATAGATAGTGTGACGGGAGTGGTTGTGCCTTTGTAAAAGAACTCGACATTTAGCTTTGTGTCGGTAATCTTGTGTAAGCGACGTGTAAGGTTTCTCCACCGGTGAAAGGAGCTTGTTGACTAGTAAGAGTAACTCTCGAGTTGGATACTCGGGGCGTGGAGTAAGGCAAGGAAAAAGAGTCCTTGTAGCCGAACCACGATAAACGTTCGTGTTGTGGTTTGATTGTTTCTTACTCTTTACTTGCATATTACTTATTGATTGTTAGTATCGATTGTTGATTACACGTAAAGTTTTCTAAAGGAATTAAAGTTAAAAACCGGTAAACTATTCAACCCCCTTCTAGTTTTCCACATGTTTGTTTTGGTTGTTTCAACATTTTGATTCATATTCTTAATGTCATCGATCTCTTCCATTTTCTCTTTTAGTTCATTGTACATTTACTTACTGGATGTTTAGACTAATTTAACTGTGATGCAAAACAATTTATCTCTTTCAACTCCAGGATTTGAGGGAAAAAAACCAAACTCCCACAGATCACAGCAATAAACGATTATGATACTATTGACGACGACAACAACCGTCAGATCAAAAGAGCTATGCAACTAATAACTTGCCTCAGTGTTGCTTTTGGATTGTTTAAATGTTTTCTCAGATTTATATATATCATTTATTGCATCATCCACATTAGCTCATTGGATTGGTAAGTTACGTTTTGTTGCTTCAGGTTTGTATTAAACGTGCTAAAGGAAGGTTGTTTAAACTAAATTTTGTCAGTTCTCCATCTCAAGGGTATTTTAAATAAGGGATGCCGATATGCGACAATGGTTTTCTACTAATTAATAATTAAGCCAGGGTGTGGGAACGGAGAACGTGGCATGTATAAGTTTTAGAAAGTTCCATAGATCATTGAGGTATATGATTATGATGTTGCTGGTACCGCCAAAGACCATGTCGAGTGTGATTTGATGAGAACCAGACTATCTTCATCAAAAAGAAAACGAGTTTCGGAACAAGTTAAAAGAGGTGAAAGTGATGACACCGGTGTTAAATGTATTTTCATAGTGACAATAAAAGGATGACGACTGCTCGTTTATAGTTGTTCAGATTAAGATTGTGAAAAAGCCAATGTTGTTGATAAAATGGATTTACCCTAAGACAGATGGGCAGCAAAAGAGGATGTGGTGAAAAAATTTGATGCAAATTCTTTTAGCACATTCTCTTTTGTCAATTTTATTACCTACATCGCCTTTACATAACCTTCATCTCAATTACAATCAAAAAATGAGCTAGCTCTCTTTGTTCTCAAAATTGAAATACATCCACCATTACCATCATCAATGTCACATCTTTTACTTTGATCTGAAACACGTTTTTTTAGCAAGATATTTTCACTTTATCACAGTTAGTGTGGTCACTGTTGTCATCATCATCATAATTTATTACAATCATCTCTTGAAGCTTGAGAGCTTAATATGTTTGCAAGCACGACGGATGCGTCTATGATTTTGCCAATACATATGCGCATTGTACTTACAGATATACAGCCCATGATTGATTTTCAAAATGTTCGAGATGTAGCTAATAACTCTCATTGTCTTTAAAGGTTTTGAGAACTACGGTCTATTGCTGCTTATATTCTTCAAATTGTCCAAGATGTAGCAAATGTTATTCAAATTGGCCTATTTAGCCGTCATTGTTCCTAAGTTGGCTAAAATAAGTTGGCTTTTGATGAGAGAATTCTAAAGAAACCGAAACATTGACGAGCTATGGCTTGACCCACAACAAAGATGGTCTTAACTTAAAATCAAATACATTTCTCAAGTTGTTACTGTGTACAATACTATTTTATTCTATTCATTGTTTATTACAAAAGCTACTGAAATATAGACATAGATAGATATATCAAATCAACGGTGCAGGAGTTGCCATGTCAACCAAAGCCACACGTCAACTTGAAAGAAACGACGTTTATTAAATGTAAAAAATAGGCATGCAGCTAATAACTCTCCTCAGTGTTGCTTTTGGATTGTTTAAATGTTTTTGTCAGATATATGTATCATTGATTGCATCATCCACGTTAGCTCATTAGATTGGTAAGTCGTGTTCTGCTGCTTCAGGTTTGCATTAAACGTGCTTAGTGTTGCTTTTGGCATGCACGCTTAACTGCCAGTTCCTAAGAACCCCACTCTCAGTAGACCACAAGACACGTTGTGTCTATTAAGGCCAAGATATTACTTATATACCAAGCATCACTCTAAGCCATAGCCGATGTGGGATTTGCCTAGGGTGTTACATGAAGGTTGTTTAAACTGAAATTTTGTCAGTTTCTATTTGTCAGAGGAAGCAAGGGACCTCCCCCATCTCAAAGGTTTTTGAAATAAGGGATGCCAATATGCGACAATTGTTTTCTACGGATTGATAATTAAGCCAGGGTGTGAGATCGGAGAACGTGGCATGTATAAGTTTTAGAAAGTTCCATATATCATTGAGGTATATGATTATGATGTTGCTAGTACCGCCAAAGACCATGTCGAGTGTGATTTGATGAGAACCAGACTATCTTCATAAAAAAGAAAACGAGTTTCGAAACAAGTTAAAAGAGGTGATAGTGATGACATCGGTGTTAAATGTATTTTCACAATGGCAATAAAAGGACGACGACTATTCGTTTATAGTTGTTCAGATTAAGATTGTAAAAAAACCAATGTTGTTGATAAAGTGGATTTACCCAAAGATAGATGGGTAGTAGAAGAGGATGTGGTGAAAAATTTTGACGCAAATTCTTTTAGCACATTCTCTTTTGTCCATTTTATTACCTACATCGCCTTTTACATATCCTTCATCTCAACTAAAATCAAAAAATGAACTAGCTCTCTTTGTTCTCAAAACTAGAATACATCTACCATTACCATCATCACTGTCACATCTTTTAATTTGATCTGAAATACGTTTTTTAGCAAGATATTTTCACTTGATCACAATTAGTCTGGCCATTGTAGTAATCATCATCATCATTTATCTCAATGATCTCTTGAACCGTGAGAGCTTATTATGTTTGCAAGCACGACGGATGCGTCTATGATTTTGCCAATATATATTCGGCGTTGTACTTACAGATATACATCCTATGATTGGCTATATTTTGTAACTACACTTATGCTCGTTGATTTTCATATTGTTCCAGATGTAGCTAATAACTCTTATTGTCTTTAAAGGTTTTAAGAAACTGCTTATATTTTGTGTTTATATTCTTCAAATTGTCCGAGATGCAGCAAATATGATTCAAATTGGCCTATTTAGCCGTCACTGTTCCTAAGTTGGCTAAAATAAGTTGGCTTTTGATGAGAGAATTCTAAGAAACCGAACAATTGACGAGCTATGGCTTGACCCACAATGAAGCTGGTCATAATTTAGAATCAAATACATTTCTCAAGTCATTACTGGCAATACTATTTATTGTATTTATTATTTATTAACAAAGCTACTAAAATATAGACATACACAGATACATCAAATCAACGTTGCAGGAGCTGTCATATCAACCTGAAAGAAACAACGTTTATTAAATGTAAAAAAAAAAGGNAACCTTCATCTCAACTAAAATCAAAAAATGAACTAGCTCTCTTTGTTCTCAAAACTAGAATACATCTACCATTACCATCATCACTGTCACATCTTTTAATTTGATCTGAAATACGTTTTTTAGCAAGATATTTTCACTTGATCACAATTAGTCTGGCCATTGTAGTAATCATCATCATCATTTATCTCAATGATCTCTTGAACCGTGAGAGCTTATTATGTTTGCAAGCAGCTTATTATGTTTGCAAGCACGACGGATGCGTCTATGATTTTGCCAATATATATGCGGCGTTGTACTTACAGATATACATCCTATGATTGGCTATATTTTGTAACTACACTTATGCTCGTTGATTTTCATATTGTTCGAGATGTAGCTAATAACTCTTATTATCTTTAAAGGTTTTAAGAAACTTCTTATATTTTGTGTTTATATTCTTCAAATTGTCCGAGATGCAGCAAATATGATTCAAATTGGCCTATTTAGCCGTCACTGTTCCTAAGTTGGCTAAAATAAGTTGGCTTTGATGAGAGAATTCTAAGAAACCGAACAATTGACGAGCTATGGCTTGACCCACAATGAAGCTGGTCATAATTTAGAATCAAATACATTTCTCAAGTCATTACTGGCAATACTATTTATTGTATTTATTATTTATTACAAAAGCTACTAAAATATAGACATACACAGATACATCAAATCAACGTTGCAGGAGCTGTCATATCAACCTGAAAGAAACGACGTTTATTAAATGTAAAAAAAAAAAGGTATGCAGCTAATAACTTGCCTCAGTGTTGCTTTTGGATTGTTTAAATGTTTTTGTCAGATGTATGTATCCTTTATTGCATCATCCACATTAGCTCATTGGATTGGTAAGTTAGGTTATGTTGCTTCAGGTTTGCATTAAACATGCTAAATGAAGGTTGTTTAAACCGAAATTTTGTTAGTTTATGTTTGTTAGAGGAAGCAGGGGACCTCCTCCATCTCAAAGGTTTTTGAAAAAAGGGATGCCGATATGTGACAATGGTTTTCTACTCATGAGGTATATGATTTTGATGTTGGTGGTACCGCCAAAGACCATGTCAAGTGTGATTTGATGAGAACAGGCTATCTTCATAAAAAAGAAAACGAGTTTTGAAACAAGTTAAAAGAGGTGACACTGATGACACCGGTGTTAAATGTATTTTGATAGTGACAGTAAAGGACAACGACTATTCGTTTATAGTTGTTCAAATTAAGATTGTGAAAAAGCCAATGTTGTTGATAAAATGGATTTACCCTAAGACAGATGGGTAGCTGAAGAGGAAGTTGTGAAAAAATTTGATGCAAATTCTTTTGGCACATTCTCTTCTGTCCATTTTATTACCTACATCGCCTTTTACATAACCTTCATCTCAACTACAATCAAAAAATGAACTAGCTCTCTTTGTTCTCAAAACTGAAATACATGCACCATTACCATCATCATTGTCACATCTTTTAATTTGGTCTGAAACACCTTTTTTTTAGCAAGATAACTTCACTTCTGGCCATTGTAGCGTAGTAGTAGTAGTACATCATCATCATTTATCTCAATGATCTCTTGAACCTTGAGAGCTTATTATGTTTGCAACCACGACGGATGCGCCTATGATTTTGCCAATATATATGCGGCATTGTACTTACAGATATACAGCCTATGATTGGTTATATTTTGTAACTACGCTTATGCTCGCTGATTTTCATATTGTTCGAGATGTAGCTAATAACTCTCATTGTCTTTAAAGGTTTGAGAACTACAGTCTATTACTGCTTATATTTTGTGTTTATGTTCTTCAAATTGTCCGATGTAACAAATATTATTCAAATTGGCCTATTTAGCCGTTACTGTTCCTAAGCTGGCTAAAATAAATTGGCTTTTGATGAGAGAATTCTAAGAAACAGAAACATTGACGAGGTATGGCTTGACCCACAACGAAGCTGGTCTGAATTTAGAAAACATTAATCTTCTAGCTAATAAGAACACTCTGCCGCAACGCGCCTCGTTTATTACACATATCATAATTTTTTGCAAAGCGGTTCAATTATTCACCAGTTCAACTTACTAATGTTCAATACTCTATCGTGTCTAAAAGGAAAATAATGTTTGCAAGTTGCAAAAACAAGCTACCTTACTAAAGTTTTATTAGATTGGCCTGGATAAAGAATCAAAATTTTATGGTCAGCAATAATGGTTGAAACTTGAAAACAGTGATCTGCCGAAGCTTTCAGCTCAAGGCAAACTTGGGCCCAGTTATAGTTTACTAAACTTTTCGATGAAGCATTTCAATCTCAGATAGGCCTAAATGCGATATAAACTATGATCGTCCAATTCATTTCCAAAAATAAATTTATTCACTCATCAAAAGAGTAGTGAACCAGCGATGTCTTCATAGCCAAGAATAAAAAGAATAAATTTAAAACATCAAGTCATATACAAAAAAATAAGCTAAAAGATACAAGTATTTAAATCCTTCATCCATCGGATATGCACATGGATGAACAAAGTTATCCCTGTCACTAAAATCATGTTACGTTTAATCATGTACTTTTAAATTTGTCTGAGTAACACAAATTTATGCAGAAATCGAAATACGTGATTCATCATGTCCTCATTCAAATTTCAAAGCATACCTTGAGGAGGCAAAACTAGCACACTTGCGATTCAAATATATAAAAAACTGAGCAACTGAACATACACCATGATGAAAGCACCCAAATTCTTAAAACATTTCACCAAATCATCCATAACATCTATAAATGTAGATATTTACAAGCATATTAGTTTATTTCCCTGCTGCATCAGCTCCCTTTGCTTCAGGTCATAAACAACTGAGAAAGGTAATAAAGATACCATTATAATGTAGAAATATACAAAAGACAAAGAAAGGAGTTTGTATGTACTTAACAAAATTTATCCATTTTATGTACAAGTCCCAAACCGCACCCTAATTACAATGTTGAAGGGTGGGAAAATTCATTAGCTCTTGAAAATTCAACTGATACATAAGTGTTTGCATGTGATTCCCTAAACGGTGTCGAATGTATGAAACTATATTAAAGTTTTGTAACGTACATAATATGGCCAACATATCAATTTATTCGACCCACTTGGCCACCGCCACCACAGGTAAAAAAGCTAAAATCAGAAACTACTATCATGATTCCTGATAAACATCCACTTCACATACATTATTTACTATTCTATCGCATACCAACTTACCTGAGCTAGTCAACGTAGGTTGTACAAGTCATAACCACTACACCTTGTCAGGATGAGACCAAGCATCTACATGAAAATTCAATGAAGAAGAAGAAGAAGAAGAAGAAGAAGAAGAAGAAGAAGAAGAAGGGGAAGAAGAAGAAGAAGGGGTGGTATTTTGGTTTGGTTTACTTAAGTTGGGTAATGTCGTTGGCTAATGTCGACTTGACCCGCAAAAAAGCTTTTTGGACCATTTAATAAGTAAAGAAAAAATACAAAAACTACTCTGTAAGAAAAAATATTTAAATATTCTAACGGTTTGGACAACATTCTATATGTGTCACAGTTAGCTAGTTTATTACTAACACATGACCAAAACAACCTATCATAGGTAAATGCCATTTACATACTATCTGTATATCTGTATGAAAATGCTGATGATAATGAGACAATAGACTCAAAAATGAGGATAAGCCTATAGGTTGTATAACCTGGATTAGTCTTTTGATTACAATCTGGTAAACGAGTCCTTTTCCATGAATTGAGCCTCCGATGAAGAGCTGTTGTGTAAATGGCACATTTTAGTCCTTTTCCATGAAGATGGTTCCACAATGAATATACATTAAGGCAATTAAGATTGACAATGACATAAAATACTAACCTTCCACAGCCTCAGTATGCTGATGCTTAAGAAGATCTTTATAAACCTTAGCCTTAGATCGTTCATCACCTGTACATTGTCCAAAATGACACTGAAAAAGTGAGAAACCCATTCCCTCTAAGGAGCTTTCAGTTACTAAATAAGGATCATGCCAGTTGGCACCAAGGCCTAAAAATTGTTTGGTTCACATATACGTAAACATAAAGCTCACGAATAAATGTTAGCTTAGCGAGCAGGATATCAAAATTACCTCCCAAACTTTTAGATAATGCTTTCAACCTCGTCAGCTTCTCAAGATAGAGATCTGCACGCACACAAACACCCATGGTTGATAATTAATTTCATAATATATGTGCAAATAACACTTGCTCTAATGCAGGTAATCAATGCAAACCCCTTTCAGTGAGCTATGTATAGAAGGTGGATCCAATACAAAGCATTGTGATTCTCTTAGTTATCCACTAGAAAGTTTTGGTAAAGAAAAGAGAACGTAGCAACTAATTTTATTAGTACATGGATTTGTAGACTTACTTTCCACAGCTTCGCATATAAATTGCAGGCATTCAAAGTACTTTCCTGACATTGCTTTTGTACCTGCATCAACAATTTGGAAATAAGACACCAGAAATATGAAGAAAAATGAGGTTGTAATATATTTATGTTTTGTAGTAGCAGATGCAATAAGGAGTAAAGAAATCACATACCAAATGGTTTACGATCGGTAAGAACAAACTGGCACAGTATCATCTCACCACCAAAGATATTGCAAATAACTCTAGCCTCATAAATGCCAAGGTTTCCTTCTTCGAAGGCCTCTATTACCATATAGAAGTAATAACTAATGGCAGTTTTAATGTACTTGCATTCTATTAACTCGAAATCATGGAGGTTGTAGTGTTCACCCTTCTTAACATGCTAAAAGCAAACATAAATTTGTTTGTTTATATCTTGTAAAAAAAAACAGGGAGGCTCAAAAGTTGAGAAGAGGTGGAAGGAAACCATACCATCTCACAGGCCTTGTTGAAGGCTTTAACAGCAAAGTTACCAATGGCGGGAACTATAGGATGATCAACTTCAATCGACACTGGTTCTACACCATAAGGCATAAGAAGATCAACTTCATACTGCCAAGTAAACGCATGAAGATTTGTCACGAATACTTTTTGTATGTGTATAAACATCAGTCAAAAACAAATAAAAAGAGAGATGAAACATACATTCTCCTTATCAAAATCTTCAAACTCCTTCCAGATTTTCTCCTCAATTTTATTTGGGTAACATACGTTTGGAATGGTAGCAAATAGCCCATCTGTTAAAAGGGAAAACTTACGAAGTGTGAACTCATATGTAAGCAGCACACAAAAGCACACGAAACCAGAGAATAGAGAAACGAAAGAGTGTTAGTGAATACCTAGCCCCACTTGTGACACAACCATGTGTATTCTGGCATCGAGACTATCAAGTTGAAAATTAGTTGGGTCCGTTGTCACATCCTTGCATTCGGCTTCACTGTCTTCATCTGACTGCATACAGTATCAAACAATCAGTTATGCTATTTTGTTAATGAAAAGTTAATTTTGCAAATCAGAAACTGTAACCATATAAGCAAATAGAAACAGAAGTACCTCATCAGCATATCTAAATTTTAAATCGTGATCTGGTTGCTCAACAGTCTTCGCCTGACAAGATGCATATCATGACATCATCTAAAAAAGAAACAACCAAAGAAGTAGAACATAGTAATATTTTTCCTTACTACCTTGGGATAAACAATCTTAGTACCCCTCTTTAGTTCGGTTATAAACCTCCTCCTGCAGTTCACCAAAGTAGAAAAAAGGTCAATAAAAAAAATTACTTCGTAAAAAAATAAAATAAAAACAGAAATCAGAAAAACAAATTTAGAATATGCGTGAGTAGACAAATGAAGATACCGCATCCAGTTATAAGGCACATCCCTGGTTTCGTTGTAGAAGTGAGTAACAATTTGAATGACGTCCTCAATAGAACGCAATAAGGAACTAATATCCTTTTTGTTGTTGCTGTTGAGTATTGTCTTCAAATGTTCCTTGATAGCAATTGCTTCCCTTTTGAGCTTACATAAGCCCTTGGAATGTTGAGATGAAACCCCAAACTCGGTTCCATATTTACGCAGGTCTGTATACATCTTGTGCTGTAGGAAAGATATATAAATCAAACAACCAATTGTTAAAAATTTGATGCAATTAGATATATGCGGGAAAAAAATCTTACAAAATCAACCGTAGGATCATCAACAAAGCCATTTTCTTTGTTTTTCTTCTTATCCGCTTCTATTCTAGCAAGAATATGTTTCAAAGTATTTGGACCCGCTGCAAGCTTTCTCAGCGCCTTCATCCTCTCATTTAACTTTCTTTTCCTTTCCTTGCTGCATGTTCACCCTCACACAATAATAAATCACAATTAGAAACAAACAAACAGAAGAAGATTTGATGTACATACGCGCTCGTCATGTTTGAAACCCTAATTTGCATGGAATTTGGGAGGGATGAAACCGAATAGATGTGTGTATATATTCCCTATATCTGTTTTTATTTAAACCCTTCTCGTTTCGTTAAAATGTTTGAGAAATCTCTAAATATCAAATTCAAATACTCGCTTTTTATTAAACTACTAGCAAAAAACAAAGATATGTGGGGGTATAGTAACAAGTTGTACAAAGTAGTCTAGCCTAAATATGAAAGTTCAAAATATACAGTCTATAGTACAAAAATACAATCTTTGATACAAAACTGTAAACTTTTACGTAGACCCTCATTTGAAGAGTAAACCAATACATTATAACTAGCAAAAACAAAGGTAATGAATATGCTATAAGGGGTGTCTGTATTGGCTTATATATATGTACCCGGCTTATGGTCTTATTTAATTTTTAGAAAAGTCAATAATTAAGTTCACTTTTTAGAGCTTGTCAACTCAAGATTATTGGCTTAAGCCAATAAGCTCAAAATTAAAAGGTCATAAGCACCAAAAGTGAGCTTATTGGCTTTTCCAAAATCAAATAAACCCATAAGCAGGCTAAATAAGCTAGTCCAAACACCCCCTAAAGAGATTAAACCAACAAACTATAACTAGCTAAGACAAATATAATGTATAAGCTTATATAGGTTTATAGTGACTTGTAGTATGCACAATAGAAGCTGTACAATAAGGTCTAACTCACAATAAGAAATTAGGCTAACAAACATCCAAATCATCTCAAACCAAGACAAGATTAATAAACATATTAAGCCCATAAATTTTAGTTAGCAAAAACAAAGGTAATGCACCTCTAGTAACCTGTACATCAAGCAATGAAATTAAGTTGTACAAAATGAACTTAACATACAAGTATATATCATTTAACAAACACTTACAGTGGGAAACTTGTTGCTTGTGTAACAAATGAGCATGCACCCGCTATCGCCAACAGTGACACATAACCTTTGAAGTTTGAAACACTCATTGTTTCTTCTGTGTTTTTGTTTAGCTTATGCAAACCTTGAATAGTGTTTTTGGAAAGTGAAGAAGAAGCTTCACAGAGTCAAACACACACTGAGAAGAGTGGAGTTTTTTTTTTTTTTTTTTTTTTTTTTTTTTTTTTTTTTTTTTTTTTTTTTTTTTTTTTTTTTTTTTTTGTTGTTGTTGTTGTTGTTATTGTTGGTGTTGTTGTAGTTTATTGCCAAGAGAGAGGAGGTGCCTTGTTTCAATGTACAGGTGATGAACGATCTAAGGCTCGGGTTTATAAAGTTCTTCTTAAGAAGCAGCATACTGAGGCTGTGGAAGGTATGGCATTGTCAATCTTAATTATTGCCTTTATGTATATTCATTGTGAAACCATCTTCATGGAAAAAGGACTAAAATGTGCCTTTTACACAACAACTCTTCATCGGAGGCTCAATTCATGGAAAAGTACTCGTTTACCAGATTGTAATCAAAAGACTAATCCAGGTTATACAACCTATAAGCTTACCCTCATTTCTGAGTCTATATTCTCTCATTATCATCAGTATTTTCATATATAGACAGATAGGCCATTTACCTATGATAATAGGTTGTTTTGGTCATGTGTTATCTTAATTAATAAACTTGCTAACTATGATACATATAGAATGTTGTCCAAACTGTTAGAATATTTAAATATTGTTTCTTACAGAATAGTTTTTGTAGATTTTCTTTACCTTATTAAATGGTCCAAAAAGCTTTTATGCGGGTCAAGTCAACATTACCCAACTTAAGTTAACCAAACCAAAATACCCGCCCGCTCTACTTGGTTTCATTTGAATTCTTCTTGATAATGAATCTTTTGAACTGTAAGTAAATAATTGAATTTTCATGTAGATGCTTGGTCTCATCCTGACAAGGACAACACTGGGATGATACGTAGGGCCATAGATACCGGTTGTAGTGGTTATGACTTGTACAACATATACTTTGACTAGCTCAGGTAAGTTGGTATACGATAGAATAATTAAATAATGTATGTGAAGTGGATGATTATCACGAATCGTGATAGTAGTTTCTGATTTGATCTTTTTTACCTGTGGTGGCGGTGACCAAGTGGGTTGAATAAATTGATATGTTGGCCATATGATGTACGCTTTACAAGACTTTAATATAGTTTCATACATTCGATCGACACCCGTTAGGGAATCACATGCAAACACATATGCATCAGTTGAATTTTCAACAGCTAATGAATTTTCGCACCCTTCAACATTGTAATTAGGGTGCGGTTTGGGACTGATAACTTGTGCTATACATAAAAGGGAAAATTTTTGTTTAAGTACATAATCGGTGTGCTGTGGTTTCATTACTTATTGTTTAGATGTTTCATTAATCGGTGTGCTGAAATGTTTTAAGAATTTGGGTGCTTCATCATGGTGTATATTCAGTTGCTCAGTTTTTTATATATTTGAATTCGCAAGTGTGCTAGTTTTGACCTCCTCAAGTTATGCTTTGAGATTTGAATGAGGAAATGATGAATTACGTATTTCAATTTGTGCATAAAATTTTTCTTACGCAAAGACAAATTTTTCTTCATCCACGTTCATATCTGATGGATGAAGGATATAAATATATATATTTTGGCTGTGAAGACATCACTAGTTCGTTCTTGTTTTAAAAGTTCTCAAGCTAATGAAGGGTTTCTGCATATACAAAGGACCAATAATTATTTTATCACTTGTGTGGTGTCCTGCACGAGATTCCCACCATGGGTGTAACCAAGTATTGATCATAATAAACGATTCAGACCAAGAGTATTATACGGACCAAGTAATCTATGTGAATCTCACACATTTTTATACTTTTTACTCTCTACACTATCTGAGCGTTTCTCCTCCAAGTTGGTTGTCGAAGCTGTTTTCCAGAGAAAATTCTCAAAGTAGGATGATTTTGAACAGTTGTTCTATTTATAGGATGATTGTGAAAATGACCATCCTATAATTATTAGTTTAGTACAACTTTTCAAAATCATCCTTACTTTAAGAATTTACTCTGTTTTCCAAGACATTTATCAGCAGCACCACACGAGATTGAGAGTTGAGGCTAGTAAAGATATTTTGGTGGGTATTGTTGCTTATATTTGTTGCCTTTCACCATTATTTTGCATCCAATTTTTGTTACTATAATATGATAACAAAATGCAGTACAAAACATACAGTACAGATAACTCATTGGCATTATAAGAATACAATAAGCACAATTTGGATAAGCATGGGTCGGGTTTAATATTGTTTTTTAGCGTCGAGAACAGGAATACAATACACAGATCAGTTATACAAAGACTGTCTGAGTCTCCTAAAACTCCTAGTAATCTATGCACCAGAAGTTGAATTGTTTCAATGGTGCAAACATTTTGCGACAAACTCATTCGACCAAACAAGACATAACATATCAAATGTCGCCTGCTTATAATTAAACGCATACTCTTATTTTCAGGTATTAATAATGTTTTTCATTAAATATAAGAGATGTACACAAACTCATCGACTCTCCAACCAAAAGAACCCACATCCAACTGACCACCCAAATTCCGGAACCTTTTTACTACTGCCAGTTGTTATATTGCTGACCACGTGCATTGCCACGACCACCACCAGGTCCGCCAGCCCCACTGTATGAACCGCTACCTTGAGAATAATTTGGTGGGCCACCCGCATAGCTACTATTACCTCCAGCACCCCGGCCATATGCTTGTGGGGGAGGGTATGGCCCACTGCCACGATTTGGATGGTGATTGTATCCACCACCAGAAGGATTTCCACCTTGTGGGTATCTGTTTGATCCTCCTGAAGGTCCACCTCGAGGCTTCCCATAATGATGGCCAGGTCCACCACCTCCTGCAACAAGCTGAGGTTGAGAACCATGCATCGGTGCATTTGGAGGTCCTGGCCTCATCTGAGCGTGAGCTTGCCCGGACTGCTGCTGCATTGGTGGTGGGATACGTGAGTGTTGCTGCTGCTGATGCTGTATTTTCTGACGTTTTGCTGCTTCGTCATGTTGTCTCTGTTGCTGACGCTTTTTCTTGGTCTGAAACTCATGTGAAGCCTCATACTTGGGTAAACTGAAACAAAAAATGTCACAAACAAAACTGGCATCCTCAAAAGATGACATAACATTCAAATACTTGAAGCTAGCAAGATGCGGGTTTTGTTATTAAGATTCAAAATGAGTTTGGTTGTAGGAATCTCTTGTTATAGTACAGGCGGTCAGATCACTTTTTTGTGCAACTTTTAAATGTAATGATCATAATTACAAAACAATACAAAACAAAGATTATTTTAACGTTTTGAAATCTGTGAATAAAATGATTTATCAGGTCGTATGCATAAAAAATAGGCTTTAGGTGGCTCTACATGCTTTACCTATTTGACAGTTTGCCTATTCGAGCCAATTATAACTTTTATTTTACCAGTTTGAGATATAAAACAAACCCAAACTGAAGCAAACAAAAGTATATGGTTCAAAATTGCCCACTATTAATGAGAAATATAAGGCTACCTCTTAGGATCACAAGGTAACGGGTCAATCCAGAAATACTCCGCATCAAGTGCATCCTTGGCTGATATTCTCTACATAACAGACAAGACGAAAGAACAGAAATAGTAAGCGTAAGTAAATCCGCGGCACAACATTTTCAGTGTACACATAATTCATGAAATGTGTAACACAATAAGAGTGATATATGTGTAACCTTTAAGGCATGTTTATGGTAGTTCTATAAATACATGTAATAGACATCTGAATCAAACTGAATATTAGGGGCATGCATGTCCACGAAAATAAAACCTTTTCAGGATCAAGCGTCAGCATTTTCTCAAGCAACTCCAAAGCATGTCGATCAAAGCTACAACGGAAAGCAGTAAAATAAGGTCAAGCCAAATTCAGTTTTTCATGGCAAGAAAAAAGAGAGAGAGAGATTGCTCTACATACTGCCTAAAGACCTCTCGAAGACGCCTTTTCAAAGGCCTTGTAGGCTTGAGGTTGTTGTACCAAGGATATTTAGAAACGCCGGGCCAAATATTTTCATCGGGGGCACCACAGAGTTCCCAGATTTTACTTGCCTGCTCCGGCTACTCAATTTCAAAAACAGCATAGATTAATTCAGATATTCATTCAACAATCATGGTGGTACTAATGACTACTAACACAAGCACAAATTATTTCGGATACATAATAATTGATTTTCATTTAGGGTTATACCTACCAAACTCTACCAATAAACAAAAGCAATATTCATTCCATTAATGGCCACTATACATACATCACTATATCCATGACATATTTGCTGTCTATTCATCTGAAATACTTCCCATGCATATTGGATCCATGTATTATTAACAACGTCAAATTATATATGAGAATGACACTTGCCTCGTCTTTGCCAGGAAAAATTGGTTTCCCATGCAGAAGCTCTGCAAAAATACACCCAACTGACCACATATCCACAGCCGGGCCATATTTGGTGGTCCCTAGCAGCAACTCCGGTGGTCTATTCAGATCATGGGTGCAATTAGTTTTAAAAATCCATTTAAGTTTAAGGGAAGTGGAGAATTTTCTTATACTTAAAAAGTTTGTAGTTTTCTCAACAATAGAACGTCAGAGAAGCAACTGTACCTATACCATAAAGTGATAACACGATTTGTAAGATTCCCGTTGTGATCAATTGAATATGAGCGGGCAAGCCCAAAATCTGCTAGCTTCAAATTTCCTTCATTGTCAATTAGAAGATTTGAACCTGCAGAATAATTAGCCAGACATCAAGCCTTAAACCAGATAACAGAAACCCAAACCCAGATGTTGTAGATTATGCTTACAACTTTATTTAGATTTTAGAAAAAGAGAAACCGCCCAAGAATATATGAAGTTGAATTGTTTTTATCACAAATTTTTTAAAAATATATAAAAAACATCGGGGAGGTGAACTAAGCCTTTCCAACCAAGTCAAAGAAAATAACAAAAGAAAGTTTCCCTAATCCAACATCCCGATCAGGAGCCAAGAATAATGGGATATGCTGACATGCTCTGTTGGATTTAAACCTACAGCATCAGGTTCTGGAGACCGGAAACTACTTGAATATAGCATGCACGATCAACAATGAGTTTTGAATGATAACTAGTATTAAGAAAAACATTAAGAGAAAGTATGACCATCAACATAATATGCAGGGCATTAAAAAAAAAATCATGAAGACAGAAGATCGTAAGAGAAGTCGAAGCCTGCGAAACTATTATCTCTCTCATTCTCTGTAGACCAAACCCTATGGTTAAGCAGAAAGAGGTCATATAAGCGTTAATGTATCTTCTAGAGCCTTTCACGTATATAACGTACTCTCCCAATATTCTTCTAACATTTAGCAGTCTAAATCGCTCGCCGTGGACTTGTATAACGAGAACAGAATGTGAACTGTATATGTGGAACTAGATCTAAGGTGGACAATCTAAAAACTCTAGGACTTGCATGTTCCTAATTTATCCTTTGTTCCTGGATTTCCACCTATATTGACTTTCAAAGTTGCAAAAACTTGTCCATTAATATCGTCGCTATGTTATTTGTCAGTTTCATGTATAAATCAAAAAAGTTGGTTTGACAATACCTTTGATGTCACGATGAAGTACTTGATTTACATGACAGTAGTGAAGCCCTGTCAAAAGCTGTCTCATATAACACTTTCAAAAAGAGGAGCAAGGTGAGTATACCATCCATGAACAGAACAACAGCCACTTAGTAAATCACTTGTACCTTAATCTGCGGAACAGAAAACCTCATTCCAGGACGATCAGCAAGCCCAGTTAGGTCATGGTCCATGTACTCAAAAACCATGTAAATACCTCCCTTATATTTGTTACCATCTGCAAAAGATAATTTAATCAAATTAATGCCCGGAAATAATCAGATTAAAAAAAAAAAAAAAAAAAAAAAAAAAAAAAAAAAAAAAAAAAAAAAAAAAAAAAAAAAAAAAAAAAAAAAAGAAGAAGAAGAAGAAGAAGAAGCAATGATCTTCCACATCTGCACACGTTCTTAAAAAGACGAGGTATTTTATAGACTTGCCTGGCCTCCCTTGGTCATCTTTCTCAGGACCTACAAAGCGTATCAGAAGTCATTATTGGTATCAAGCTCTTTTTTTTGTACATGATCTAAGTAAGGAGTGACAATATCAGCTTGAAATCGATACAATTAAGCATAAGTTTACCTGGAGAAGTAACAATTTCTTTAAGCTTAATTACATTCTCGTGATGCAGCTTCTTTAAAATTTTAATCTCACGAATGGCAGTTATGGGAAACTGTAAACGAATAAAAATAAAAATAAGTGAAAAAAGGGGGAAAAAGTATATGTTCTCACTCAACGATATCTGTAAATGTTTTAAAAAGAATTGTGAAGGAAGAAAAGTATTACCCCCTCCCTCTCATTGTCCATCCGTATCTTCTTCAAAGCAACAATTTCCCCTGTCCTGATCTCCCTAGCCATATATACTTGACTGAAAAAACATCACAACAACACAACACCTTTAAGTTCAGATAAGCATACACTAGCACTTCACTGTCAATAAAAAATAAACTACCCAGAATAAACAACATGGACATAACTTTTACAGACCCAAAATCATGGAAATTTAACCGATTTTATGGTTAATATATATTAATGGACGAGCAATTCTAATTTATAAATGATCTCTCGAACAGCAAGGAAAAGGATATGTAAAACAAATGAGCAAATTTGCACCATCCAAATGCCCAATAAGAGAAAAGAATTAAGTAGTTGGCTTCATAAGAATTCATCATTGTGGTACGTACACAAAAAGGGATCTTCTAACATATCTAATAAGATTGCAGGCATAAATAAGCACAAACATAGAAATGAGAGTGCTCTAACCCAAACATATAGATGTTATGTGTTATTTTTCACCCCCACTAAATTCAAATTACATGAAAGTACGTTGTCGTTGTTCAATTAGTGGTAACATAAGCTCTTTGTCACCGAAAACAAGTGTGTCCCTCTTCTTAAAGCAAACAAAGAAAAGGATATAGTTTGATGCAAGCTGGAGCTCGATACTCTAACCATTGTACTGAATCATCACCTAAGGTACATTATGCTACGAGTTGGTGTCAAGCTTATTTATTAGATACACCGTGCTAGGATTATGATAACTTGTTAACCAAGTGACAGACATTCATTTATTGGTTGGTATTATCAATATTGGAATTCTATTATATCGTGTTATGGTAAAGGGGTGTTTGGTTAAGCTAATATGTGAGCTTAGGAGCTTATTTGATTTCGGCTTATATTTCATAAGCCTCAATTTCCGGCTTATTTTAAGATTCGTGGGCTTATGTAAGTTTATTACGATATGATAAACTTATATAAGCTCAAAAAAATAAAATAAAATAAAATAAAATAAAAATAAAAAAAATAAAAAATTGAGGCATATATGAAATATAAGTCGAAATCAAATAACCTCATGAGCCCACATATAAGCTTAAACAAACACCCCCTAAGTCTAATACTGAAATCAACTAGTCTCCAACATGAGAGAAAATGCATATTCTGATTCCAAATTACAACCCATTGATGATAATAAGAGGGTAGTTGGGATTCTTCTTCATAACAGCTTAATAATTGCTTATTTCACATTTATCTTGATTAGAGAAAAAGGAAGGAATACCGACCCGTAAGTGCCTTCACCAATCTGCTCTAACTTTTCGAAGCAGTCGACACTGCGGGAACCCCATGTTGGCGCTTCTCGCGTGTTCAGCTGTCCTGCTCCGGCTATCGCCATCTCCCTCAAACCCTTTTATTCAATTCAATTCCAGTCAAAGAAAGATCTTAATTAATTCCCGCAGTATAAAGATCTTTCTTTCACTTTTATTAGGGTTCTTCTTGTTTTGATTGTTGGAAAGGGGGAGGGGCGACTAGTTTATCACACACCCCACTATTCAATTCAACAAGGAGAAGGAGAAGGTTTTTAATAAACAAGTTTTGCTTATAAAGAAATTTCTCTTTTTTTTCATTTGTTAGAAGATATTTATTTGGGTAAAAGATGTTAGAAAAAGATATACTAATTTGCCTTCACAAGAAGATGAGGCGTTTTATTTTGCAAACCCAAAAACTCCAACATATCAATCCTGACCGTCGGATAAAAAAAACACGATTTAAGAATAAAAAACACGGAGGGACCACTTCTGCCAATTCACCAAACTTACCCCACCTCTCACTCTTTATCAAAAAAATCTCACTTTCTCTCTCTATCATCCATTAAAAAACTGAAAACAAACACTCAAAATCAACCGATTTTAACCGTTCAAATTATCAAAAATACAAAAATGGAAGAATCATCGAGTGCACAAGCAGATCCACGAAAAAAACCGGTTCAAATTGAACCTACTGAATCTCGAGATGAATGTACGATGCTTCCGACTAATTATTTAGTTGTTTTATTGGTTGTGTTTTTTAGTGTTTACTTTTGATTGAGTTTCTAAGTAAAAATCTTTGTATACATGGATGCACACCAAGTGTTTGATGAAATGTGTGAGTGAAAAGTATCATACGTATGTATCACCAGTGATATTTGAAGTTGAACTGTATATGTGTATTATCACTAGTGATATTTGTATTTGACTTAACCGTGCAAATCATATAAAGCACACATAAAATGAAACAATCGACATCTAAAACGACGAATACTTTAGTTTTTACTGTTATAGAATCATTATTAGTGTGTTTTACTAGTTAATTTTTGATAATTTGTGATGTTGTGATGATTTATGTGATAATATGAGAGATTAAAAGTTATGTTTAACAGAACAAAAGATATTTTGTGATGCTTCTGTCTGATTTGTGGATTTGTATGTTTAATGGATAGATTGTGCATGTTTCAAAAGGTTTTACCGCGGTATTTGAAAACAATATTAACTGGTAGTGTATCACCTGTGATATAACAGTTAAATTATTGTTGATTGGTAGTATATCTATTGTGATAACAAATAGTTATTTGTTTGACATATGATATTGAAAACAAATGAACTATTCGTACACTAACAAATATTATGAAAATATTTTGATGCAGACTTGAATGAGACTTGTGCAAAAAACAGCATTATCAAACAAAAGAATCAACAACAAGTGCAATTGTCGTTGAAGAAAGCACAACATCTACACAAACAGATTAAAGAAGCTCAAACACCTGTCATATCACAAGTTCCTCCATCACCACAATTAATTCAACAAATAGAAGAAAGCTGACACACATGTGATATCACCAGTGATATCACCTGTGATATCACTAGTGATATCACCTGTGATATCATTTGATATAATCTGTGATATCACTTGATATCACCTGTGATATCACAGGTGGTATCACCTGTGATATCACATGTGACATATGATCGCATGTGATACCAAAGTTTCCCATGAAAGCATCTGGGAATAAAATGAAGGTGCTGGTTGATGAACCAATGGAGAGGACGGATTTTGAAGAACAAAAGTATATAAAACAAGTTGATGAAAACAGTTGCGTTGTTATGTTTCAATTTATACGGTTATAAATAAATGTGTATAATTGACAATTTCAAAGTCAATAGTAGGTATTTAGTTTGACTGAATCATGAGCAGATTTCCTTAGCGAAAAAAAGGGGAAGTCACTTGTCTCTTCGATTGACTTTCATTCAATATCCCATTCCCGCCCAAAACTTTTCATAGGAGCTAGTCTGCCAAGCTTAAGAAAAAGTTCAAAGTAAGCAAGGTGCCATCGGACGTCCAACAGGCAGTCTCACGATCGGGCATGAGTGTCCGGAAGTTGTCATTGTATACTCCCGCGGGTCGGAAGGCGGCGGGGGAAGGAGAGGGAGACTGTTCACAAGAGATTCAAACTCATATAAATGGGCCATAGCGAACAATTTTTTAATCCATCTTGATTTGTGAATATTTGTTTGATAAAGTTTTGAGTGGTATTTAGTTTAATATGGTAATGTGAAAAGTGAAAAGTGTCATACCTGTAGTATCACTAGTGATATTTGAAGTTAAACTGTATATATGTATTATCACTAGATATTTGTATTATCACTTGTGAATTTTGTATATTTTATAGGTTTTTTTGTTTACTTGTTAAGCATTATTTTACTAGTGCTATTGAATAAATCTAACAATTCACAAGAAAAAAACAAAACATAATAGTATCACAAATGATATATAAGTCGAGGATAAAATTGGCAATGCTATTAAATAAACCAAACAATTCAGTAAAAAAATCAATCAATCAACAAACTAATACTTCAATTGCAACGACTGAGAAGCCGCCCCCACTTTCAACTACGCCACCGCCCCATTGACATTTGAAACTTTTCCCTTGTTTGGACAAGTATGTCTCTTATGATCAGTTAAATTACAAGGTACAACCCTTCTTTTGGTTCATACTTTTCTTAATAGCTTTCTCATGTCCACCCTTAATACGGTCATTCTTATGTCCTTTAGGAGGATTCTTTATACCCATAAAATCTTGAACAATATCACAAACTTTTCGGGGTGGAAGACTTGGAAAATCAGTCTCAGGTTTGACTTTAGCTCTCTCAGGTTGTCTGCAAAAGAAGTCCAGTATCATAGACAGCTTATCAGTAATTCCAACAATAAGAAACAGATTTTCAAACATATCACTGGTGATACTACACATATATCAAACATATCACTGGTGATACTACACATATATCAATCATATCACTGGTGATACTACACATATATCAAACATATCACTGGTGATACTACACATATATCAAGCATATCACTAGTGATACTACACATATATCAAACATATCACTAGTGATACTACACATATACCATCAGCAAAAACATTTATTTGTGAATGTCAATTGTAGTAAAAGGCACAAAAACTATCATGTACCTGGAAAGAGAAATATCTCAGGTGATAATATACACAAAATTTACAAAAACAATGAAATATCACAAGAGATATTACAAGTTAAAAATCGTATTTGTTTGTTTTGTATGTGGCATAAAAAGAGACGATGTCACCAAACTATTTGTGATTGCAATTTGCAAAAAAAAATGGCTACATTAAACAAAAGAATCAACAGCAACTGCAATTGTGGTTCAAAAAATCCCAACATCTCCACAAACAAATTGAAGAAGGTCAAACACCTTTGATATCGCCGGTGATATCACAAGTTCCTCCATCACCACAATTGATTCAACAAATAGAAGAAAGCTGATACACAGGTGGTATTGCAGGTAGTATCACTGGTGATACTAAACGTATGCTACATAGCAGATTCAAAACCACAATTAGACACAAAAACAGCATTCAAATGCAGTTAAAAACATAAATTCAACTAACAACTTAATTAATAAGCAAAATTACAAGAGCAGATAACAAAATTATCAAATATTTTCACTCACACATTTCATCAAACACTTGGTGTGCAACTTGATCACGAGGAATGTTAAATAACTTGATCTACATAATTAACAAACGATTCAACAACACTATCAACAACAACAATATCCATCAAATCAGCTTCTGAAAACAAACGGTTCATTCAAATCAAAAGAAGAGGTGATTATGAGATGATGATCGGAATGTTGACTGGAATGGTGATCGGAATGTTGACTGGAATGGTGATGGTGATGATGATCGGAACGATGGTGTTGCGGTGGTAACTGATTATGGAGGGAAAAAGTAACAGATTATAGAGAGAAGTTGGTTGAGAGAAAACACACACAAACTGTGTGTGAAAAAAAAGCGGATGTGGAAAAAATAAATAAAATAAAAGTTTATATAGGTGGGGTAAAATTAGGTTTAAGTGATTAAATCTTAGATTAATCTAGGCCATTTGATCAAAAAGGATGGAGGGTTGGGATTTGTCCCTTGGTATGCACAAAAAAAAGGGTATGCAATTGAATTTTCCTCTTCACAAAATATATATTCAATCAACTAGAGCTACCAAAATGATAAAGAAAAATTAAAATGAAAATGTGAGAAGAAATAGTAGTAGAGGTGGGGCGGTTCGAGCGGGCATGGCCAGGGTTCAAACGGGCTCGAGCCCGAACAAGCACGAGTTAAATAAGCACGGGCCAAACGGGCTCATATTATACGAATTGCTTTAGAAAAGACCTAAAACGACGAAATAAATTCCTCAAACATAACACCTCATTTATATTTANCGCTCATCTCCCTGTTTAGCAACCACTCCATCTTTCCCAACTCCATTTTTTTACAAGCACTTCATCTGGCTCATCTCCCTGTTTAGCAACCACTCAATCTTGCCCAACTTTATTTTTTTCAAGCACTTCATCTGGCTCATCTCCCTATGTAGCAACCACTTTATCTGGAATCACATCTCCATCAAAAGCTGAGAGTAATCCCTTCTGTCCAACTACTTTAGCACACATATCATCTGGAATCAAGACCCATCAGAAACTAGTTGTTCACCATCATCACCATCAACAGCAAAAATAGCATACAACTCTGTTACTTCTTCAATTGCAACTACGTCATCAAGTTCACCCAATGCTTGATCAATTTCAGCAAACATGTCACTAATCTCTCCAGGCTCTTCAGGTTCATCAACTAAATGGTATGGGTCATCTTGTCATTCAACATCTATTCTTTGATCTACCTCTCCATCGCTAATCCAAGTCTCAAGATCCCCTTTCTTTCCACTAATGGAAACACCATCATCTGTGTCATAATCCACATCATCAAAATCCCTCACATCTGTATACTCTAAGGAATCCTCACTTGAATTCTTCAACACAAACTCTTGGTCAATCTCTTCCAGTAACCTTCTAAATTCAAACTCATCACCCAGCCTTCTTATATGATTTGCAAGCATTTTTCTACACACCATGTTGGTGGGAACTCATTGTCATAATCAATAAAACATACTCCTTTACTTTCTCTCTCACTAACAATGGCTAACTCATACATTCATCTCCCCTCACCTCCCGAATCACATAATCAATAAAAACATCCATCCAACAAGTGGTATCAGAGCCTCGTTGCTATTATTGGTTATTTTATGTGATGTTTCTTGTAAAAAAGATCAATTTTTAAGCTGTTATAACAAGTTTTTTCAATATTATTATATTTTTGGTTATAATGTATACTGTATTGAAACTGTTTATCACCATAGTTTTGTACAAGTCATATCTTTTATCTTATCCGTGTGGTAACAGTTTCAAGACTTTAATATCAAAATGGTCAAATAGTCAACGAATTTCTTCTTTCCAGTTTTACACATCTGTTACGCATCTGTTTATTGGTGTTTTCGTCCAACAAATCAGTTTGTGGTGTATAACACTTTCGTGATTGTTTTGTACCAACCCGTGAGATTTTTGGTAAAAAAGTGGTCGGATAAGTTGGTCGGAAAAGTGGATAACTACGTTTATGAAGATCTTTTTTGGTTGGAGAATCCCTCATCCATCGAATTTCATCACAAAACACACTTTGTTCGAATTTCTTGGAAAGAAATTCGAAGGGTTTCATCGAATTTGTTTTCGGATTTCTTGGAAAGAAATTCGAATGGTTTTCCATCAAACTTGTCTCTACATTTTGTCTTAAACCGTTGACTAAAAAGAAAGAATGAGATGAAAAGAAGCCTTGACCGAAGCAAAAATCCTAAACACTTTTGTGACCTCAAATAAACATCATCAGTCCAAGCCAAGATAAATCAAATTGAAAACGAAATGAAAATGAAGTAACCACTCCTATGCCAAAACCAATCCTAAACACAACCAAATCCTGATCTAGCCACAACCTTAAAGCCTCACCGTTCACTCCTCAACTCTCAATCATTCAAGACTCGTATATTAAATGAACGAAACAAATAATCTCAAATTTTCTTTCGCTTTCTAACAGAAATATCAAACTTTGAAATTCAATTAAACCAAAGAAATTAATCATCATAGATTTTGTTTGAAGCTTGTACTTCATTTTTTATATATCCAAAACTAAAAGGAAAATATTTATACCAAAGTTTCGTGGACAAAAAATAAAACAAAAAAAAGGAAAAACACTTATGCGATCTCAGTGTTATCTCAAAGTTCGTCCAAAGACAAAAATGAAAAACCATAGAGATATTCATCATATATCTTGCAGAAGTTATGCTATTATTGAATATCCGAATATTAAAGAACATATATAACATGAGAGTTATACCCTTTCTTTTTTTGATTCAGTTTGAAAAACATAAACACAACAATCGTACCTACCTGAGATCTTTCTATGAGATCTTGAGCATCCTTCGTCTTTGGGTAGTCAGAAGAAGATAAAAGTGGGATTGGAGTCAATTTATAAGAAACAAAGAAGAGGGTTTGAGGTGTTGACCGCAAAAGAGAGAAAAATGGAGTAGTGGGGGCGGATGAGTTTGCGCTTGTGTGTGATTAAGGTTTCTCAAATGAGAGATAAATTAGGGATTATGATATGTTATGAATATGAGGATTGGATTGGGTTTTACGTTTTGGGCCCCAATTATACTTCAAATTGGTTTTGGACTAGATCCGATTATAAGATTTTTGGGCTGAAAACAACAACCACCAAAAAACATCAACTTTCACCACCACCACCACCACAAAAAAACAACTCTCACAACAAAGTCCATGTACGCATTGTTGATCACCCAACACAAAATTTTGTTACTACAACTCTTCACAGCGTCAGCATTTTTGCAAAAGTTGTCGAAGACACTGAACTCACGGTGGCGTTCTCCGTGACATCCTTGTTGGTGGTGGTACTCGTAAAAATGCTAAACAACAAAACCTCATCAACCCCATTTCGGGTTATGCTACCACTTCTTCTCCAATGGAGTACCGGAGCTTGGTGCCGCCTCCACCAGTGGATGCTGCCAGAAATGTGATGGTTCTATTTGAAGGAATTGGGTTTATGTTGCTTTTGGGGCTTGGTGGGGTTTGAGGATGGTGTTTGGCCTTTTTGTGGCAGTTAATGTAATGTTAAGTTTAACTGATTCTAGTAGTTAGCTTAATGTATATCTTTTGATTGTAGTGGTCAATTTTATCTTTTGGTTAGTGGTTAACTCTATGGATGTAAATTTAACTGATATTTGGTTACATGTTTGACTTTTGCAAATGAATGTACATGCACAAAATTGCCTAATTTGTTGGCTTTCATTATATTTGAGAACAAGGTTATCCAAGCATTTACCCTAGTAAATTATTACACAATTAGTAGATAAAGTTTAGAACAACTAGATATTGTCTTAATCTTCCACTACAACACCATAGCAAAAGTATAAGAGTTTATTAAAGTAAACATAAAAGCATAAGCATTATTCAGCATCATCCTTAGTTTTCTTGCCATCCATCAGTCTTCTCCTCTTGATTGATCTTCTTTCCTCTTCAAACTTTTCGTCTGCAACCACTCCATCTTGCCCAACTCCTTTTTTTGCAAGCACTTCATCTCGCTCATCTCCCTGTTTAGCAACCACTCCATCTTTCCCAACTCCATTTTTTTACAAGCACTTCATCTGGCTCATCTCCCTGTTTAGCAACCACTCAATCTTGCCCAACTTTATTTTTTTCAAGCACTTCATCTGGCTCATCTCCCTATGTAGCAACCACTTTATCTGGAATCACATCTCCATCAAAAGCTGAGAGTAATCCCTTCTGTCCAACTACTTTAGCACACATATCATCTGGAATCAAGACCCATCAGAAACTAGTTGTTCACCATCATCACCATCAACAGCAAAAATAGCATACAACTCTGTTACTTCTTCAATTGCAACTACGTCATCAAGTTCACCCAATGCTTGATCAATTTCAGCAAACATGTCACTAATCTCTCCAGGATCTTCAGGTTCATCAACTAAATGGTATGGGTCATCTTGTCATTCAACATCTATTCTTTGATCTACCTCTCCATCGCTAATCCAAGTCTCAAGATCCCCTTTCTTTCCACTAATGGAAACACCATCATCTGTGTCATAATCCACATCATCAAAATCCCTCACATCTGTATACTCTAAGGAATCCTCACTTGAATTCTTCAACACAAACTCTTGGTCAATCTCTTCCAGTAACCTTCTAAATTCAAACTCATCACCCAGCCTTCTTATATGATTTGCAAGCATTTTTCTACACACCATGTTGGTGGGAACTCATTGTCATAATCAATAAAACATACTCCTTTACTTTCTCTCTCACTAACAATGGCTAACTCATACATTCATCTTCCCTCACCTCCCGAATCACATAATCTATAAAAACATCCATCCAACAAGTGGTATCAGAGCCTCGTTGCTATTATTGGTTATTTTTTGTGATGTTTCTCGTAAAAAAGATCAATTTTTAAGCTGTTATAACAAGTTTTTTCAATATTATTATATTTTTGGTTATAATGTATATTGTATTGAAGCTGTTTATCACCATAGTTTTGTACAAGTCATATCTTTTATCTTATCCGTGTGGTAACAGTTTCAAGACTTTAATATCAAAATGGTCAAATAGTCAACGAATTTCTTCTTTCCAGTTTCACACATCTGTTACGCATCTGTTTATTGGTGTTTTCGTCCAACAAATCAGTTTGTGGTGTATAACACTTTCGTGATTGTTTTGTACCAACCCGTGAGATTTTTGGTAAAAAAGTGGTCGGATAAGTTGGTCGGAAAAGTGGATAACTACGTTTATGAAGATCTTTTTTGGTTGGAGAATCCCTCATCCATCGAATTTCATCACAAAACATACTTTGTTCGAATTTCTTGGAAAGAAATTCGAAGGGTTTCATCGAATTTGTTTTCGGATTTCTTGGAAAGAAATTCGAATGGTTTTCCATCAAACTTGTCTCTACATTTTGTCTTAAACCGTTGACTAAAAAGAAAGAAATTCGAATGGTTTTCCTCATCCAAAACACTTTTGTGACCTCAGTTATAAACATCATCAGTCCAAGCCAAGATAAATCAAATTGAAAATGAAGTAACCACTCCTATGCCAAAACCAATCCTAAACACAACCAAATCCTGATCTAGCCACAACCTTAAAGCCTCACCGTTCACTCCTCAACTCTCAATCATTCAAGACTCGTATATTAAATGAACGAAACAAATAATCTCAAATTTTCTTTCGTTTTCTAACAGAAATATCAAACTTTGAAATTCAATTAAACCAAAGAAATCAATCATCATAGATTTTGTTTGAAGCTTGTACTTCATTTTTTATATATCCAAAACTAAAAGAAAAATATTTATACCAAAGTTTCGTGGACAAAAAATCAAACAAAAAAAAGGAAAAACACCTATGCGATCTCAGTGTTATCTCAAAGTTCGTCCAAAGACAAAAATGAAAAACCATAGAGATATTCATCATATATCTTGCAGAAGTTATGCTATTATTGAATATCCGAATATTAAAGAACATATATAACATGAGAGTTATACCCTTTCTTTTTTTGATTCAGTTTGAAAAACATAAACACAACAATCGTACCTACCTGAGATCTTTCTATGAGATCTTGAGCATCCTTCGTCTTTGGGTAGTCAGAAGAAGATAAAAGTGGGATTGGAGTCAATTTATAAGAAACAAAGAAGAGGGTTTGAGGTGTTGACCGCAAAAGAGAGAAAAATGGAGTAGTGGGGGCGGATGAGTTTGCGCTTGTGTGTGATTAAGGTTTCTCAAATGAGAGATAAATTAGGGATTATGATATGTTATGAATATGAGGATTGGATTGGGTTTTACGTTTTGGGCCCCAATTATACTTCAAATTGGTTTTGGACTAGATCCGATTATAAGATTTTTGGGCTGAAACGTTAATACACAAACGTGGATTGGGCTTGCATACTTGGATCAGAAATGCATTAATGGACTGCACAGTTATTATCAAATGTATTTTTTTTAATACATTGAGTGCATTTTGGTATAACAATTAGCGAAAAAGAGTGGTATTTTGGTTATTACAAATTTTTACGGCGTTACAATTTTTACAAGACTAGACGACTTGTAAAGTACTTGTGACATCAGGATACATCGGAAGTATCCTCTTGATCCAAATAATACTCACATTATCCTATCTGACTAGACCACTTGGTCCATGGATCTAGCCTCTACACATGTAATCTCCTAGGCCTTTTGGTCCATGTACCTATCGGACTACAAGCACACATTAAGTCATGTCAACTAATCTATGTGATTTATCTATGGTGTCCACTTGGTCCATGTAACACCTACCTTTCCCTATTTGTTCCATGTGAGAATAGCACTATGTTAACTTAATTGTCCTCGTAATATACATCCAGTACCCACTTGGTCCATATGATACTAACGTTAAAAGACTCAAACATATAAACGAGCATGTATTGAATGATAAACACATAAACTAAACAATACTAAACATTAAATCTTAACAAAGGAAAATAACTATCATGAAATATTCATAAACATGCTAACACCCAACGGTGTTAGCCCATAATATATTTAAAAGCAAAAGAAGATAATTCAAACGACAACAAATGGAAATCATAATGAAATTGATATGCAAATCGAATGAATTAAACCTAATGTGATGATACGAGACATTCTCTCCTTGATTTCCTAGCTCTTAGGACTGATCTTGAGGCCTTGAAATGGTAAAATTCGGTTGTGGTTAAGAGTGGTGAATGAATGATATCAAAAACTCTCGTATTGGGTTTTTATAGGGCACCGATACGGCGTATCCAAGTATGGGTACGAGTGTACGACATATTCAAGATTTCTTAATTGCTAACGAAGAAAGCATATTTTGTGTATCTTTTAAATACAGCATATTGCCATACACTACTACAAAAAAGCTTATAAACACCCCTAAATAAACACTGGTTCTACAAAAACCAGTTTCTATAGTTAAAAATTAGCGGGCAAGGGGGCATTAACCTATCTCCATAATAAAAACGGCATAGACATTGGTTCTTTATATAAAAACCAGTCACACTAGTGTTCTTTTACTCTCTCCTATGTTGCCCATGAAATTCCTTTCATTTTGTCTAATGCCAAATAATTGGCGCAACACTTCCCTCCCATCTATTTCAATAATTCAAATAGCATAAATTAATACATTAATGTTACTTAACATGATGTCATAATAATTGGCGCCAAACATTCCCTCCATTTTTTTCATTTCAGTAATTAGAAACAACTATTTGACATAGTCAATAAATTATGGGCCATTTATTTGGTGAAAATTTTCAGGTTTTTTTAAGAAAATTTTCATATGAAAAAGGAAAATTGAAAATATGTTTAGTTACACTTTTTTTTCAACAATTTTTAGAAAAAGTGAAATTTTCATTCTTTAAATTTTAACTAATTTAAGAAGCCCATTCCATTCTTCTCACTTTTTTCTTTCTCATTTTTTTCCCCAATAAAACAGACGAATCTAGTGCCTTGGTTTTGTAGTTAAATTGTTTCCATCAATTAAATTGGT